>JABFPM010002094.1:0-17711 GCA_022817325.1 Idris sp. 1 HC-2018 | reverse complement strand
GGTAAGGAGTGGGGGGTGTTTTTGGTGTCATTGGGTAGAGTTTCAAAAAATATCAAACACGTGTTTTTTTGTTTTGATTTTTCATTTGAACTTTTCAAAATAATTATCCTGGACGGGTGGTCTGGGATACCCTGTATATTTACTCAATAGGTCAAATATCATAAAAACTAACTGTCGAAAAACAATTTTAACAAAAGAAACGCGTTTTAAATCGAAACAAATTGATTTAAAACAGCCAAATCGTGATATGTTACTTTAAAAATTAAAAAATCAATTTTCTCACAATTTAGTCTAACGATTATTTTAATTTTAAAATGTTTGCTACATTCTATTTAATTAATCAAATAAAAAATATCTACTGAGAAAAGACTTTTGGGTTGAAGTCAATCGTAGTTCAGTGTGTTTACGGATAAATAATTAACAATATAGTTTTTCTTAATTTTTATTCATGTCTATATTATTTTAAATCCATTTTTATATTAGTAAACGTTTTTTAACAGACATGAAAAATAAATTTTAATTCAATTTATTTTAAACTTTATTTAATATTAACGTTTTGGAATTTTATAATTTTTGCCTTCTTCAGAAGAATTTTACATTAAAAGTTTTTTAAATTATTTATAATAATAATTAAAGTCACTTTAACATGTTGTTTAAAGCTATGCGACAAAGTACAATCGATTCTGATTAATATATATATTTTAAATTCAGTTGGCGAGAAAGTTCAATTATTACACTCTCTATAGACAATTTAAATAAAAATTAAATAGATATAAAATTATCGATTCTGATTAACATTCAGGATAACATTATACATGTTACTGAGTTTTTTAGTATCACGATATACATTAATTAAGTATATTTTTTATTTGATTTTATATGTAACATTTCAGAAAAACAAACCTTTTTTGAAAGTCACGTTCTACACTATCTTCACACTTTTTTCATATCATGGTCATTTTCTATTTTGTGCAACGTTATTACTGAATGTTTATCAGGATCTGTGGTTCTTATTTTATGTTTATGTTCATTTATCCTTGTTTTCAACGCGAGTTTTGTTTGACCAATGTAATTAGCGTCAAAGTTGTTACACTCCATTTTGTACATAACATCGTATTGATTATTTTTGTTTAATTTATTTTCACCTTTTTTTATAATCTGTAACTTTTTTTTTATTATTTATTTTGTAAATAGGTTTACCATTGTACTTTTTAATAACCTTGCTAGAAGATTTTACAATTTGCTTGATGTAAGGCAAAGCAAATATCTATTTGTGTCATCATTGACATCTGTAAAATTATCATTACTTTTGTTGTCAACTTGTTGTTTTAGTTTTTTTATTCTGATTTTAATGAACTTTGTAATAAATTTTTCAGGTTAAGCATTTTGGATCAAAATTTCCTTTACTAAATCAATGTTGTTTTGTCTAAAATTTTAATGAAACAAAAGCCACGCTTTATCAACCAAGTTGAAAATCATAGCTTTTTTCATATACATAGGATGATTTGATAAAAAGTGTAAAACTGTTTCTTTCTTATACCAGTTTGTTTCTTAGATACCATTAATGTTATGTACTAAAACATCTAAAAAACTCATTTTTTTATTCATTTCGACTTCACAGGTGAATTTCAAAGTATCATTATTATACTTTTCAAATTTTCTCTCGGTATTCGACGTTATTTGCTGGTACAATGCAAAAACAGTCATCAAAATATGGGTTATACATATAATCAATCACTTTAAAATCTAGTTTATCAATACAGCTTTTTTCTAGATCCCTTATCACCATGTCCGCAAATATTGGTAATAAAAGATTATCCACTGATGAACCCTCGATTTGTTGATACGTTTTGTGATCAAAAATGAAGAGAATGGATCTTATAATTAAATTTAAGGCTCGACTAATTTCCTCTCACGGAATGCTGAGTAATGTCCAGAATGTTACATTGAAAGTATTCGGAACACACGTGAATAAAGAAGTAACATCTAGAGAGATCATTACATGACTTTCTGGTACATTTGTATACCAGTTTTTTTAATAAAACTCAACAGAATTTCTTACAGAATAATTCTCCTCCTGTAATTAATTTTTCAGGTTTTTCAAGAGATTTTTGGCAAAGTCATGTAGTGATGAGACAATCATTAATTTAGATCTTCAGTTTTTTTATTGATTAACTGCTACAGTCACATTTCCCTTATTAGCTATTTCAATTTTTATCAAAAGTTTTAATTCTAAAAAGTCGCTAATAAAATCAAATATGTCATTATATGTCCGCTTCATAATGCTTTTGCTTGTTGATTATATTAGTATTTTAGGATACATGGTACGCAATTACAAGTACAAAACTAATACTTATAACAAAGAAAACGTTAAGAAAGACATTGTAGCTGTTATTAAAGGGATTAAAATTGTAAGAGCATCTATGATGTATGAAGTTCCAAGAACCACTTTACAAAGATGGCTAAAACGTAACTTTGAACTAAATATTTAAAATATTTAAAAAGAAATATTTATCATAAAAAAACTAATCCTTATACTTTGTATGCATATAATATATGTATATATGCATTTATTATTGAAATAAATAAACAAATAAGCAAGAAAGCAAGAAATGATTAAACATCCTGAGCCTCCCTTATCAATATGGAATCAATGCAAAAAACATTTTACTGTTTAAAAATTAATATTGATCCAAATAGCGATATTAAAAGTATTCTATTTTAATACTTTTTTACACAAATATTGCAAATTGTGCTTTTCAATGTTAAATTTTGGATGAATATTATTTGTTAAACACAGTAAAATATTTTTCCGTGTTTATTTTATAATAATAAACTTAATTTGAAGCGATAAGTCATTTTTTTCGTAAAATGTTTTTACAAAGTAAAGTTTCAATAGACCAGGCCCAAGGTTAAATAAGGGAAGAACTCAATGATTTTCATATGGCCTTTGAAGCACATTTATGTAGGAATTACTTTGTGAGTGTCAATGTAAAAAAAAGTACCAAAAAATACGATTTTTGGAGAGCTTGCGTTTAATTTTTGCGCAAAGTAACTAAAAGTGTATGGCCCTTTTTTCTTTCGACTCAAATTTTCCTTTTTTCACCCAGTCAGTTCAAACAAAAATGTTCAATACACCCTAATATTTATAATTTGTTTTCTTATTTAATTTAATTTTAATAAAGAAATAACAAATTTCAAAATTTGAATACCATATTTTATAATATTGTTTTGATTAAACTCTTACTTCAAACAATATATTAATAAGTAATTGCCAATTTAACAATACCTCCTAGAACATTACTATAAAATTTAACTTTTGTACAAGCATAAAATTAATATAATTGGCATATGCTAAGCATCGTTTTATGCTCAAAATGTTATACTATTTGCTATGCAGTTTGATCAATCAACTGAAAAGCATTTCATTAAGATTAGGCGATACATGGAAAACACATTGACCTCAATAATTTATACGTCATTAATTACGCGTTTGTGATTAATCAAGATGCATTATGTATTTTGTATAAACAAGATCGGATTAAGTGATTGACTACGAGAGAATGTCAAAATGTCAAGCCTAGCTGCTAAGATCAAATATTTGACATTTAACAATGCTTGTCATAAATGAAAAATTATATTAATTTTTTTTAAATTATATAAATGGTTTTTAAATAAGGTAGGAAAATAAATAAAAGTCATCATAAAAATGTGCATTGATGCGTGCTTTAGTTTAAAGTCCACATTCCCGCTGAATTATTCCTTAATTACGTTAAAAATGTCTTTTTATTTGGCCAGAAGGCTTTAATTAAGTTTTTCATATGATAAATTAATTTTGCAATGTTTTTTTCTCAAAATTGTTTTCAACAGATGTAAAAATATTTTATAAGTAAAAAAATTTTAATTTTGTTCCGAATCATATAAATAAAATATTGTTTTATATAATAATATTTTTGATACAAAATTAAATAAGTGATTAAATTGACTATGTTTGAGAAATTTAACACACGTGTTCCGATAAGTTTCTATAAAGTTTATGAAGAGACCTACAACCAAATCTGCAATTATGCAAATTGTACAAAACTTTAAGTATGTCACGTGTAAAATGCACTAAGAAAGTTTGCTAAATATATGTATATACATATTTAAAAATATGTTTGAGGAGTTATACAAAATTTGTTGCAAATATCATAATGCAAGCACAAAATCTCGGCTTTTTCTCTCTGAATGAAAACAAACTAGAAGGCTTTTAAATTTTGTACATTAATTCATAAAGTTAAATACATACAAATAAATAATATAAAAAAAGCGCATAATATATACACATTGATGTTTCAGCTTTTATTTTATAAAATTTTGTAATATGAATACACATTCATACATAATTTGTTGCAATACACTTTGAGTTTTGTTTTCAATCTCATTTTTTTCTTTTTTTTCTTGATCAAAATATGTATTAATTCTATGATCATAAAAAAACATTTAAATGCTTTTTAACGGTCATTAGAGAATAAAAAAATTACGCGAACAAAAATCAAATATTCATATAAAATGTATATATGTTGATGTTTCATCGCTGAAAAATGATTAGCGAAATTGACGAGGTGGTATGTTTCGACTGAATGGGCGCAGAGTGTCGCAGACATGAAATATTTAAAATTAATCGTAAAAATGCAAGAGCAAAAAGATGTGCTTCTTGTAAATACAACAAGAAAATAGAACAAAAGAAAGTTTACGTTTTTTTACATCCAAAAAAAATCTTCCAAATGATATTTTCTGACTAGGGATGAAAAACCTATTTTGCTCTAGCTATTTTAAACAAGTTTACTAAACAATTTCGAAAGACCAATAGCATTACTTTTTTCACGTTAAATATAATTCAGAAAACTTGTTAAAAATTTCTTAATAGAAAAGAAATAATTTATTTTATCTCCCTAGGTCAGTAAATTGGGTTTTTCTTTTGTGAAATAAAGTTATCGTTTTTTTCAACTTTTCTCGTGATATCGTAAAAATGTTTTTTTTATATAATTACATTTCGATTCAACGTCGTATTATCGAAATATCTCAATTATTCTCTGTATCGAACTAGAACGAGTGTATTTCTTTGGTGGATAATAATCGTTGATGAAAACTTACCGGAATACGGGTATCAGCAGTTAACCAAACCCATTCATGTCCGCCAGTCGCAGTTAGTGGCACAGATCCTGCGGTTGTTACCTTTTTAGATTCTTTCAGCAGTTCCTTGTCGTCCCTCACCTACAAGGCAAACAGGAAACTCCATTTATTTTGATATATACTGTACAGTGCTGCCGCGTGTCGTTTGTCAAGAGCAAATAACAGCAGAAATTAAATAAGAAATAAATAAAATCTGCCCGTACAATCTGGTCGTAAGTTTCAATATAATTAGTTCTCTGATAAGCGAAGCTAGTTATGAGGATGAAAAATAATGTTTCAAGTTATAATTACCATTTAAGTAGTAATTATCCAATTCAGTTGGACTGATAAACATTTAAAAAAAATTATCTACTTAGTTATCGTACAAAAATGCATTCAAGTAGAAAAGTTCGTTTTTGATCAGGCAAGTGAAATTTCAAGTGGAAAAATGCGATTTTCGTCAAACAAATTGTACTTTTTCAGTAAAATAGTTTGATTTTAGTCAGACAAATATTTTTTAAAGTAAAAACGATTAGTTTTTGGTCAAACTAATAAATTAAAGTTCTTTTTCAAGTTTTTTTTTAATTTTAAAAAAAGAGAAAAAATACATATAAATGACAGAGATTCAGATGGTCAAATTAAAGACTTGTATTAAAGACTTGTAATTAAATCAAGTGTCACATTGAATAAAGTGAACAATATTTCGCGGATTTTAAGTTCCAAACGAATATCAATTCATCTTCCTTATCTGGTCGTGCAAAATCTGATACATCATTCAATTAATCCAGAACATTCAAACTCGTTCCAGTACATCAAACTTAAAAGGAATTTGTCCAAGTTATTGCAGCTAAAGTGAAATGCGACACCACTCGTTGAATTTTAGAACAATATTAATGTCAAATGTGCTACCTAAATTTGATTTCTAATATAAAAAAAATGTATATAAACATTTATGTGAACAAATTTTTAATATCAAAAGAATAGCACCGTAGAATTTAAATAACTTGTTTTTACAAATCCAAATTAATTTACATTTTACTGAATCGATTTGATCGCACGGAAATTAAAAGTCAAGTATGAAATATACAACGTGATATTGAATATACTCTATTAGCCAGGAAGTGTAAACTTTGCAGAACCAATTAATGTGATTATTTTTATTTTTGTCAAGTTTACATTACAAAACTTTTTATTGTCAAGTTTAATTTAGTTTTAAAATACTTTTTTAGAAAGCAATATATTATGAATAAGTGCGACAAAAATAATCCGCATCAAAGGACATGCAAAATTTTGTTTGCAAAGTCCTTTTTAACGTGCCAAAAAATATAACTTTTTATGATCTACCATTTTCAACCTACATTTGTATGTTGACAACTTTTTTTAAATATATTTTCAAGAGTAAGTTGATAAGGAAAGAACAATTTTTTATCTAAATTAATATATAACATTAAAATATTGAAGGAATAATTTTTCTGAAAGAAAAATTTATCTAGATATAATTAATATAACATAAGCTCAAAATAAAAAACTTTGAAACAAAACTTAAGTTAAAAGAATCGTAAAAAAAGAGGAAATGACATGTCCTTACAAAGGATCGTACGACGACTTATCAAAATATTCATTTGAGAGCTTGGAAATTCAATGAAACGAAAGAGCAGCACGCACTTGAAAATGAATGAATCATATAAAATTTCATAGCCAATTCGATTAATCGAATGGAAACGTGAATTGAAAGAAAAAGCATAAATAAATAAAACTTTCGGAGATAAATTAAATGAATAAAAGTTGAATAAGAACGCAGCAACTCTTAATTTGAAATTTAATTGCACGTTGTGGAACAAGACAAAAATTGAATTACGCAGATTGGATAAATGAAATGAAACAGAATCACCGCTCAATTGTCATTACAAATTCCAAAGATTTCAACAATTTAATTATATTTGTTTAACTAAAATCCAAATCAAAAAGCAGCATTCCTGTAAAACACAAAACTTGTTTTATATACGTGAAAAAGCAATTATTAATATTGGAGAAAATTAATCATTTCAATCCGTAATAAAGTTATAAAGGGGCTCTAATTAAAAAAGCAGTATATAATGCAATCCTAATAATAAAATTAATACTTCAATTATTTATTGCAAATAATAATTAAAAAATTTTCCCTAATCATTTTTTTTAAATGTTGTCCTTAACTATTTTTAATCTATAGAAATAATTATCATGTTTCTTTTTTCCCTGAAATAAGAATTACATCTAACATTTTTTCCTCGACTCAATTTATTAATACACTGAGAAACCGGTTAACCTGAGTTTAGTTGTTTTTAACCTGAGTCTAGTTATTTTAACTAAACTCAGGTTGTTTTTTTAACCAAAGCTCTCTGTCTGGAGACACAAAACAACTAAACTCAAGTTAAACGGTTTTATATTCTCACTGTCTTCGTACGATTCACACCTCGTCACAATATTCAAAATTTGTTTCTCTCGTGCTCTTTAAATTTGGGTTTTTTCACAAGCTGACCCATTTCAATTAGGTGAATCATAGTTTCAGTATCAGCTTGCTTTTTTCCAATTCTCTTATAAATGAATATAAACTTAGGTGACTTTTGCCATGTACGTATGATCCATGCATGGATCCATGCATCCATCGCTTATAGATTATGTGTATGATTTTTACATATACTTTTATAAGTCTCTGTGGTCCAGTTGTTAGAAGTTTGGCTTTTAACATCTCGGAGTTTCGAGTTCGATTCTCAGTCAAAGACTTCAAATCATACATGGCCCATGGGTTTACAGTTCATATATGATTATTTTTCATGCATGATTATTTGTCAAATATCATGTATGACAAATATTTTTAAAGAATTCAAAAAACATACATGTAACTTTGCTGTATACTCAGCAATAATCTTTTTATGTTACATACGTACGAATCATGCATGTTCTAAGCAAGATACTTATACATATTTTGTGTATGTTGCATACACAAAATTCATGTATGGGTCTTACGTATGCCACATGCATGATTGCTTTGCATGTCTCTTGCATGCAACATACATATGTATTTTTTCAAGGGAATTATTATCCAAAACCTGACAAAAAACATTACTTTTTAAGAAATTATTTTAGTGGAAAAGTATCTTCCAAACATCCAAACAATTTTTGATTTTGCCCAAATGAATTTTAATGCTGTCTATCGGCCCATAAATGTAAACCCATAGATGTAAGTTTACATTTTTATAGTTTTTTGTTTTATAATTAATTTTTGTAAATTCGCCTACTCACCCCTTAAAATGTTTAAGTCTCTAAAAAATACTAATACATTTTGATTATCTTTTTTGTTTGCAAAATCCTATAAGTTACGACATTTTTAAACTTGTTAGAGTTCAATTTATTTTTCAAACAAGTTCTAATTCTTGACATAAGTCATTTGTCGACATTTATACTCTAAAAAGTTTGTACAAAATAATTTGCAAACAAGTAAAAAATAATTATTTTTTTTTGTTTTACTTATACGAAAGGGGTTGAAATATTTTATTTATAAATATATATACGAACCCTAAAATTATCTGAAACTGCATTTTCTTCGGCAGCAGGCAGTGCACTGCTGCGTTTTCGTCTCACATTGACCTGCTGCTCATCACTAAAATATTTGTGATTCAAAAACGTGGATTCAATTCGCGCGATTCGCCCGTGCAAATAAAAGAACGTAACAAATTGCACGAGAAACAGCACAAACAGCAGACAGTAGAGCAGTCTGTGACTCGGCAAAGTCTTTTCCATATTGTCGCGCGGTCACGTGGACGTTGCCATCGCATCAATTACAGGCCTCCCTTGGAAATCTAATCACGCGCCGCAATTAACGCACTTACACGTTACGTTTTCCCGACAAACATCGATATCTGTTGACGAATAAGTCGACCCTCGTTAATACAATTAATTAAACAAAATTGATATCGGTTACAAGGGATTTTACTGCAAAACACTTGATTTTTACAGTAAAACCTCGCAAATTAAACAAATTTAAAGAAATTTTAAGTTAAAAAAGTGCATTTTTAAGAGATTTTACAGTAAAAAAATTACACCCGTTTATGAAAATTGTAGCGATAAATAAATTATTATTTTTTATCTGAAGCCATACAAATTGTTAAATGCAAATAGCTTGTTAATGCATTTCAGACATTTAAAGTTGTTAATAAAAAGTATATTTTATTTTGCATTTTTCGCGTCATAAAAGAACATATAACTGCTGGGAAGGCAATAAATCCGGAAAAATAATGCGATGCTGCTTGGAGAGTTCAAATTCATTTCAAGTATCAAAATCGATAGATGTGTGTGTGTTATTTGCAAATTTTTATAACACTCCTCTTGAAAAATTCGCACAATAAAGTTGAACTTACACGTAAATTCAATTAAATTGATAATGCAATTATTATTTCACATTTGTTTTTACACTTTAATTTATAAAAATAAATATAATTAAAACGGCAATACTGATGCAACAAATATATTGGAGAAAAAATAACTCATAACTGATTGAATTGAAATTAAATTTAGTTATTTAAATGCAAAATTTCTCTATTTAATATTTATTGTATAATTTATAAGTTCTTTTAGTTTGTTTTTATTTTTATTACATTTTAAAGTGTAATTGAACTCTTTGAGCATTTTATATATATATATAGTAATAGTTCTGTAATTGAAGCTCTAAAAATATAGTGATAGTTCGTTCAATCTGAGCAAACATATAGGGATTCTATTACTGAATCTTTCTCAGCTTTTAAAATTAATATCATTTTTACTTCGTAAATAAGAAGCTTTGATATATTGTTGTTTCAAATAATATCTTTAAGCAGAACAAAAAACATGCGTTAATTAATTTTATTTTTTTAAAGTGCGAATTTTTATAAAAAAAATTTGTTTATAAAATAAAGTAAATTTACAAATTAATAATTTATTTCACATTTTCAACATTTTATAATTTACTTGCTTTTTGTTGTTGATAATTGCATTTTTACATAAACATGAATATTACTTTAAAAATTATATTGCATTACACCTTTTTTCTGCCGAAAATGTCGTCACTTTTAAAGTGATTACTTATCTAAAATAACATATAAATTTCATTTTACGTTGCTTTTCAACTTTACATTTAACGTCATGAATAATAAACAATGGTGTATAGCGTAACATTTTTTCACCCCCGGTTAAATTAGATTGACAATCACATTTGTCTTTTCATACATACACTTTTGTACACTTAGTAAAATATAATTAAAAAAAAACGAAAAAAAAGAAAGATTAAAAAATAATGTAATTACAGTGAAATGTGCGACAAAAATTGAAACAATACTTTTATCATAAGTTTTTACTCTTTTTATTTTTTCATTTTCAATCACATAATTAAATTCATTTGAATGAAACGTTAAATAATAAGTTAGCTCTGTTTTTTTATCAAACAAAACAGCAGTGCGGTTTCCGTTTTGAATCTCGAAGCTTTTGCATTCACACATCTCATTAATGATGACATTACAAGCGAGTCAACTTTATTTTCTCGTTGGAAAAAAAAAACAAAAAAAACAAAAATCCTAGTTAATTGTTCGTATTAAAACAATGGTATACAATTTTGACAAATAATAAAAAGTTTAAATTCAATTTTGTATTCTACCAAAGTTAAAATATTAAAACTGCACTCAACAAAACTTGATAAATTTAGTGCGAAAATTTTGTTGGCGATGAAAACAAAAAAATCTTCTCTTTAACACATTTACTTGTAATTTTTTGTTTTTTCTAATCAATAATTTTTCTCATTATTGCCACTGAGAAAAAGTATAAAGAAATAAAAAGGTTCATTCACTTTAATCCCGTTCTTCTTCATTTATTGTACTTCAATCCTTTTTTTATTCGTCAATTCAGTTCCTTAATTTTTTCTTGAAATGAATTTTACGCGAGAAAAACATATCAATGCGGAATTCAATATCGCAATTCTCTTTTCCGGAAGTACTATTTTTTCATTTTTTTTAACTTTAATATCATTGTCACGTTGAGCAAAAGAACGAAATTTACTTGCGTGATTACGACGAAAGCGTATTTACAAACTGAAAAATGATCAGAAAGAAATAGATCCGCGCCACGTGCGTAAATAAATTTGATTTTAACAGCGTGCAATCATTTTTTATTAGCGCCTCTTTTTTTTTCTTTCTTTTTTTTACGCGCGATAATTGAATCGGGATCTGGAGCAAGCTGTGCCACAGTTTTATTGTTTATTTATGACGACGAATCAGTCGCTGCTTTTGTTGATAACTTATTTCGGAGTTATTGTCTCGAAAAACGGAAGAACAAAAAGTTTCGTGTCATCTTTCGTTTCGTGTTATACAACAACTAGCTTTTGCTCAATAAAAGTTATCAAATTTCACGTGACTTTGTTCAGAGTAACTAACGACGGTGTACTTTTCGTTTTTGCAATTTTTACTGATAAAAAAAGTGGCTTAAAAGCTTTAATGAATTTATTTATTTAAATGTCCACAAAAATGAAAAGAACAAAAAATAACCGAGATTTAAAAAGTAAAAAGATTATACTATATAAAAAACATAGTTTATTTAAATAAACATAAAATTAGCGTAACATTCAGGATTATTTCATAAAAAAATTTCAGTATATAATGTTGAATAATAAATCTGTAAAATGGAAAGTGCGAAAATCGCTAAAAGTTTAATGAAGAATAAAAGTAATGTCGAAAATAATGCCAAATTACAAGACTGAAAAATACATTTTCAAAAAAAACAGTGAATAATTAATTGTTATTCCAAATTGTTACAAAATTACAGCCAAATAATTATTGAAATAGTTTATCCGACTAGATTTTAATTACATATACCGAGTGTATGCTAAACTATTTTTAATTTTACTACAAGAAACTTTTAACCTTTTTTCAAGTGAACAAATATTATTGAAGAACATTTTTTACATTAAATTTCTTTTTAAAAACATTTCTACTGAAGTATATACTGAAATAATTAATTTTTCATTAAATATAATAATTAAATGTAAATTTTTCTAAATCAAATTTTGAAAAAGAAAAACATTTAATTACTCTAATAAAATTATGCAAAGATAATTAACAGAAAATTTGATAAACCGATATTAATTTTCGATGCCGGATTTCGTAAAAGCAGTACCCGAGAGACCGGTGAATGAAACCAATTTCTGCATTGCCGTGCAATCGCATGCCGCAAACTTTGCTCAAACTTTACACCATCATTTTTAATTTCTCACATTTTCATAACACATTTTCCTGTGACAAAAAATATTTGTAAAATATCACCACTTTAAGTTCTTCACTTTATACTTTTTTTAAAATAGAAACCTAAGTTTAAATCTCCGCAAATTTTTGTTTTTGTAATAAATATATTTTTTGTTTGTCTTCGTGTGTGGGACACTTTTTGAGGAAAAAGCGACGAGTTGGTGAACCGAGCAGTGTCCACAAACGGACTGCTCTCGTGGCGGTCTCTCGAAGTCGTCGTCAAGCTGGCGGGCACTTTGTACCGCAGCGCTTGCGCTTTGATCAACACGTCTGCCGCTACAAATGTATTATTTTTCATTCGCCACCTCGAAACAAGGATCATGTCAATTTTTGTTTATTAATTTTTAAAACAAACACGAGAATATTACAATTAAAATAATATAAAAAAAAAACAACTAAAATTTAACTAAAACCCACAAAAATGTATGTTAAATTTACAAAAAAATATTAACGAACAAAAATTGTCAAACGAACAAAGATTTAAACGTGGGTTTTGTAAAAAAAATTGAATATAAATTTATTTAACAGTAGAATGGTAATAATTAATTTATGTATATTTTTTAAAATAATTTAATTATAAATTAGCTTATGTTTTTTATTCTATATATTCATATAAATAGTTGAAGACTAAATATAGTTAGTGCACTTTAGACACGCTTACACGTTCATTCATAAGTTAAAAATGACGACTGAAGCCTGCATCTATAAACTTAATTATGAATTCTGAAATGCAACTTGTGCGAATTATTTGAATTCACTTTTTTATCTGCAGAACGCAATTTAAATTATTTCACAAGTATCTTATAAAATGAAAAATTGCAGTTTAATTGTTTTGGAGTATTTTTAATGATTGCACAAACTCATATAGTGCTTAATTTGTAATCAAGTTTAAAGAATGTTTTTTCTTTCATTATAAATATAAAAAAAAAATATTCAAGTTATAAAAATCTCTTTGTTCGAGCTAATGAAAGCATGAATTTTTATCATATTCTTCTAAAAAAACATATTTCTCCGATATTTTAACTTTTTCCTTTGTAGACAAGACATAGATTAGTCTAATAATAAGAAATAGGTCAGTTTAAAAAAAAAAAGTAAATCAAGATTTTCAGTTTATGCATATTTTTAGAAGTAAAATTATTCTTCTCAGGGTAGGAAATAATAGATGTTATATCATTTTTAATGGCAAAAAAATAAAGTCATATTTTGTACAAAGTTTTCTTCTTTTAAATAACGTTTAAAAAAGAATGTAAGTTTTATAATAATTCAAATAGAAAGGAGTCATTAAAATTCTTTGACACAAGTCACCTCATTATATATATTGAAATAATGCCTGTATACGACAAAATTCATATCGGCCACATTTATGGCAATTGTTATGAAGATTTTCATCGTAAAAAAACTTTGATAACACTTCGGCAAAATGTAATTTCATTGAATATTGACAGAATGAGGTTTAACAGATACTCTCACGAAAATGAGATTCCGCGTTACAAATAGACCAAGCTTTAAATTATTCTCAGATCGAACTGGAAATATATGATTTTATACGTTTGAATCAAAGTTTGATTTGATATTATTTGTCAATTTAAATCTGATTTCTGAAAATTACCGACGGAAGTCTTCTATTACCGACTCGATGTTGCACTTGTTACTTATGTATTTGATACAAAAGAAAAGAGGATTATGTCCGCGAGGTTACAATAAACTCGGCTGAGGTTATCCTGTTATCTTGTTTCTGAATTTCAAGTTATATATGATCCATTAATCAGAAATCAAGAAATGATGAAATATTGGCCTTTTGCTCTTTTAACGAGTCTCTAATTTTTGTAGATGATAAGATACACTCAGAAAAAATCGCATTGTTAAATTAACTGCATGTTCATGGTTGAGGCATTTATAGTTAATACAAGTGAAAATATAGTAATTACAATTAGAATATCAGTTAACGTGACTGTATTCACGTTAACTACATTTTCTAGTCAGTTTTATGGTTAACTCAATTTATGTAGTAGAACTGACTGAAAAAATGATTTGTCTAAATCAAAATAGTTGAAAAACGTATTACAATTTTTCACTAATGTGATAGTTTAAAATTAGATATAAATCATTCTTTGTAAGAGATTTAAAGTCACGAATTATAATAACTGATAAGTTTTAATAAACTGAAGATTCATTCATTAAATATATAGAAAAAATAAATAGAATAATATTTTTATTGTTCGATTTAACATCGACATATCTACGGGTGCATATCGAACAAAAATTTCGCTTTTATAACCATCAAATACAATAACTGTCACGTATGGTTAAGTTTACTGCATTGCCGAGTTGACATTACTCAGTTAGAGAAAAGTTGACCAAAAAACCAACTAAAATTTTATAATAAAGGTTATCGATTTTTTGTCTGAGTGTAACCCAACATAATTATTTTATGTTTACCTGAATAAAGATTTACCCAAAATAAAAATGATCATGTTAAAAAATATAGTATACATGATTTTTAAACATGGTAGGTAATGCAGATTCTTGTAGTACTGACAACGGTAATAAGCGAAATCTACTTTTACCGATAACACAAACGTATTAACTTTTTATCGATACAAGTAGATTTCTGTCGGTAAATAGTTTATTTTGTTGAATAATGCAAACGAATAATTTTATATCAAATTTACAAGAAATTGAATTAATTTGAAGACTGTTGATGCTAACATATCGTAATTATTCAAGAATCACAGAACCATGTGACGCAATTCTGTTTAACGTTGATTTGAGTTTCGGTGGATTGACTCTTGCATCTCAACGAACAAAACTGACAGAATAACGCCGTTAATTGACAATCGAGCAATGCTTATTGAGAACGACCGTGTGGCTTATAGCAACGGCCTTTGTGCGATCTAAATGCACGTCTTTTGTCGGTTTCACTGTATCCAGTGCGTCGATGTAATCAGAAATCAACCATTCTCGATTACCTGTTACCGAATAATCGATGATCGCACATGTTACTGTAACCAAAAATGTATTATTGGTAGTTATGTCACAATCGCAGTTCGTTTCATCCTATCAAACAGTAACAATATAATAATGTTTTCAAGAAAACTTTAAACAATTTGTTGTGTTACAATTATCGACAAAAGTCTGTATTACTGACGGTTTAAAATATTCTAAAAATAATAAACACAATTAATTTAAAGAAAAACTAATTGTTTTAATTACCGGTAAACAGATTTTGTTTAGTACATCGTATTGACTGAAATCCATATTATTGATCTTAAATCTAAATCTTATATCGTAATTTTTAATTCTAAATTTTATATTTAAATCTTAAGTCTAAGTCTTTATATGAGCAATTCTACAGATATTTTCCTTTTAGGGTTTTTTTACTTTTACAATAAAATTGTATATAAAGTTGCTTTTGATAGCATATTCACCCTTAAAATGTTGAAGGGCACCACTATTTTGTGCGTATTTTAGAAACCAAAAAAAGATGGCCGCGAAGGTATCCCCTCAGCCAGAAATTTTTCGATTTTTTACCGCTAAAAAGGAAAATATCTGTAGAATTGCTCATGTAGTAAATCCTAAATTTAAATTTTACATCGATTAAACAATAAATAATAAAGTAAAAATATTCATATTATGAGATGCCGATAATACAGTTTTTGCCAGAAATTCAGAGCAATTTACATAAAAATCTATATTACTGACATTTTTATAAAAAAAAATCACAAGTACAGACAACATCGATAGTTTTTAGACAAACTTTTTAATTTTTTAACTTAATTATGTAGCAATTCCCAATTAAAATTTTCTTTGATTACCTTCAAAGTTAGGAAAACGCCTGCCATTGATCTATCCAATTTGCTAAATATCTCAGTGTTGGTGAATACATTGTTTTGAAATTCAACTGTCCGAAAACGCACTTTAAAAACACGAATGCTGTTCTGTACACCCAATATAATTGTTACTGTAGCACTGGTTTTTTCGTTAAATTTAATTCCATTTTGCCGGCTCGTTGACTTTCTGTTAACATATGAAGTTGTAATCCTCCAAGCAAATAACGCAGAATAGTTCTCTTTTTTTTAATCCTTCATCATGCTGTTTTTTTTGTGTTGCAAACAAAAATGTTGCCAAGTAAATACGGATCGGAAAAAGTGTTCGTTTGCAAATCCTTTTCATGACCTTTAATCCTAGCAATTCTTCTGTCTGTACGAAAAAAACGGCACAAAATGAATTCAATTGTGTCGTTGAAATAATCCCACTTCGCGTTTATTTGTCTTTACATTTAACGCGGATCAAGTATCAGACAACGATTGCTGTTTATTTTGTCAAGCGTAAATAATACGCGAGCTCACGTACTCCGAATTATCAGATCAGAACTTATTTGTGCTTAGCTCGTTCATCTTTCAAGGAAAATGCCTGCGTGTGCTTAAATTATTCACCTGTTTTTCCTTGACGTGATCTTTTTCATTCAATCCGACGATGCAATGTCATGCTCATCATTTATAGTGTATTTTACAAGATAATGATAAATGCATGTACAAAAAACTTATATGAATAAAAATGTATTGTGTTCTTAGAATGACGAAGCTATGAAGACGCAAAAATCTTAAAATCTGACTAATCTCTCTTGATCAAAATATATAGTACATTTTTCTTAAAAACTAGATTTATTGTACAATCAAAATTCACAATAAGAGATATTCAATTTGTCTGAGATATACAAAATATCTGACATATTTCATTTAAATATCTGAAGATTGTTAAAATTTAACAGTCTAGATATTCAATGTAACCCTTCCTCGGTACACTGGGGTATTAAGTTACCACAGCGTGACTTCGAACTTATATTAACAGAACACTTATTCGTGGCTTGTCACTTTAACAGTAATTTAGTTTTAAAATGTATAAGTGCATATATTGATTATTTATAATTTCAATTATTTTAGTTAGAAACGTATTATTTAATGATATGTCATTATTATTAACGTTCTTTCATATTTTTGCGTATTTAAAATAAATTATTTATTAACATTTTTTTAACAACTTTTTAAACCTTTTATTCATCGTGTACATTATAATGTACATGATTTTAAAATTTAATTTTTATTATTTTTTTTATAATTGTTGAGACTTTTTGTTGATAATATGTTCAATCATGATTATTTAATTCTGAAAAATATAAAATCAAATAAAAAGAATGTTTATTTCAAAATGTATTGAAAATAAACGAAAAGAAATTTCTGAGTTTTTTTTTTTAGT
>JABFPM010002093.1:0-17713 GCA_022817325.1 Idris sp. 1 HC-2018 | reverse complement strand
CGCGACGAGCCGTTGTGTCCCTTAATGGCAAATTACATCGTAAACGTATGAAAAAAGGTGTCCGCGAAAGCGTGTGTCTAGCACACACAGTTGTGCTTTGATTTAGCGATCAATTGAGAGATAACGTTGTCGGCAGAGAATAAAAAAAGAGCTGTTAAATACAATGGCGCTCCCTAATAGTGCAAACTTATTTAAACACCGAATTACGTCATTGCTACTGTAAATTATGTTTCAACTCTTTCAGCCTGATTAAAGGGCTCATTTCACTTTTCTTACGCTGTCAATTAAAATTATTTATTATTATATATAAATAGGCAATTACTTGCATTAAATTAGTTGTAATTTTAATATTAATTTATCATTAAATGACTAATTACATTTTTAAATAATTAATTTTATAAATAATGATCCTTTTAATTTTTAAGTTTAAAAATAAGTTTCTTTCACTGTATTTAAACATTGTTACTGTTAGAAAGTTCATTAAACTCTAAATTAATGCATTATTCAATGCAATTTAGTGAAGTTTTATGATTTTCAAACATTTTTAAATCCAAATTACTCTTTAAAATGACCAGCAAGAGGAAAATTACCTTGATTTAGTTTTTTATATATTAAATCACTCCTTAAGTTTCTTATTGTGCATTATTTTAATGAAAATGTTTTATTCTTTGGGCAAAAAATTGAGTAACATTATATAGAATACTTTTTATTTATTTTAATTATTATAAAATAGCCTGAATACATAATAATTTTTACTTCTTTATATTCGACTTTAACAGTGTTGCATTTCAGCAACAAAGTTAAAATACGTCCCTTTATTATAATAGCAGAGCGAGAGAGAGAGAGAGAGAGAGAAAACGTTAAATACAATGGCACTCCTTAATAGTACAGTCGTTTGAAGTAGCTCAAACAGGCAAATTACGCCACTGTGCACGTAAAGTATACATTTTTCTGTAGTACATTTGCCGTTTGCAACCGATTAGTTTCTCACAATACGGCTTTTTCTGTCCCACTTTTTCTGTCGACTTTTCTTTTTGACATTTTAAATTTAACATTTGACATTTCCACCCCCTAAGTATTTATATGTATAAAATATAAAAATCCGCCTGAGATTGACGACTGTATATAATTCGGCTGGATAAATATGCTTGCAACTTCACGGTCAAAAACGTTTAATTTCTTTTTTGTATCGGCACCGAAAATTGCGTACACGAAAAATGTGTGAAAAATTGGAAACCTATTAAAAAAGTAACACCGAAAAAAAAACACATGGAATTATAAAGCAACGTAACATAATAATAAATATAATAATAATAATACTTTAGAAATTCAAACAACGGCTGAAAAAGTTTGAATAGGCTCTCCTTCGGAACTAATTCAATAAAACTTTCGAGTCTTTTGAAAAGTTGTTTTGGAGTCCGCGCGCTTCAGATGCGCTCAAGGTCGCAATTTTATGAGACCTTCTTCAGACTTTTCAGAGAGTTTATTCCAGAGAGTAAAAAGAAAATGTTTACATATTAGTAGATAACTTTTGGTCCTCTTTGTCGAATTACGCTTGTGTATGTGATTTGACACCATCTACCCCCATAAATCAACGTTACTTTTCAGCTGGAAATTTTTTCCTTTTATGATATCACATATTGTGTAAATTATTTTGTATTTTTCTCTTTACTTTCAGTTAATTTAATTTCTATTACTTTTATTTTCAGACACAAACGATTTAAATGTAATGCGCAAAATTTTCATAACGTTTCATAATTTTCAAAGAAAGAAAATTAAAATTAATATACGTAATTATTTTAGAAAGTATGAGCAGTTACAACAAAAAATGGAAATAAATATCTCTCTTGTTGTATTAAGAAAAAAATGACTGTTTAAATGAGCATTTGGTACAATAATAATGTAATTTGTTACGAAATTGTATTTATGACTTAATTGAGTTTTCATTTCAGTACAATAGGAAGTATATATATATATAAAAAAATGCAACACGAATTATTATAACTGTACCATATGAAACATTATTGTACATTATAACGAAAGTGAGTTTTAAGTAAATCGCTTTATACTTTGTTAATCCAACTCATACGTGCATAATACGAAAATTGCATAACGTTTTTCAACACAATGCAAATGTTTGGAATTTATCTCTTGTATTTAAAAGGAAGAAAAAACGAAGAAGAAAAAAAACACATATAAGTAGTTTTTAAGGTCAGAAAATAATTTAAATACTCAACAAGGATATTTGCCGAGGTAAATGTCCGGTGGAAAAAGCTCATAATATGTGTATCTGGGGAAATTGTACTGGGAACCCTTTATTATGGACCACTGGCACAACACAACAGACGATTAATTCCAGCAAGTAATGCTTTCAAGTGTCTCGTATTAGGAAGGGCACTGTGTGTTCCATCATGACAATTTCAGATCCAACGTCTTGATGCGGATCTGCCAAGAATTACTCGAGCTTGACTAGGGTGTCCCAGTGCACCCTCCGTATTCATTAGGATCCGCGCCATTAAACCGTTTTATTTGTTAAAAAACACGCCACAATAATTACTTGGTCGAATTATTTGTTAACAAAATATAAAATCCGGATTTATTTCTTTGACAAAAAAAAGAAAGTTGCCACATGTGAAACATTTTTTTAAAATAACATCTTAATCGATTTTCCAGATGGCCTCTTATTTTTTTCACAAAACACGTCATAAAAGTCAACGTACATAAAAAAATTAGTTTTAACTTATGTAACGACGGAAAAACTATACCAAAAAGGGAAGATACAATTTTTATTGCTCAATATTTAAAGGTATCTGTTAATTAAATATAACTTTTTTGTATTATTATTTCAGCAAGAGAAAACTTTGTTTTCAAAGCTGTTAAATTATCTACTTTTTTCGATGACATTTGTCAAGCAGACCAATTTCATTAGCTGTCATTGATATGGTGATTTTTGAAACATATGATCG
This sequence comes from Idris sp. 1 HC-2018, assembly GCA_022817325.1. NCBI lineage: Eukaryota > Metazoa > Arthropoda > Insecta > Hymenoptera > Scelionidae > Idris > Idris sp. 1 HC-2018. The sequence continues at coordinate 14,747 of JABFPM010002093.1, read as the reverse complement.
AGGGCATTTTTTAACTACTACGAACTATTTAGAACACGTGCCATACGAGTATACTTTACAACTCTCATTTCCGAGAACTTCTCAGTAGCATGAAAAATTATACCTCCGTTGAAGACGAAGAAAAAGAAACTGACTAATGAAAGTGGTTTTTAAAAATACAAGTTCACAAAATAATTGTAAATGATAAATGCAACAAATTACAGGTCTTCGTTTTGATTAACATATATTGGAGGGGAACGCACTGCTTTCCAGAACACAATCCTTTAGGAATTTCTACGAAATCCACTGTCCTACAAATATTGCGGAACGATGATTTATATAAAACGAATTTTCGGATTAACCCTACAAGGTGCACCCTCAAAAATCGTTCCTCTCACCCCAGTCATTTGTTTTCATTTCCGAAATCATCAATCAGTCTGACAGGTTTTCTCCGAAGGAGTGAAATTCAAAAGGTTTCAAAAATTGTCTCTATTACAAAAAAAAACAAGTGCAGATGTTGGCGTAATATTGAACCGGTAATTATTTTTGCTCGTTAATCAAAGTGCAATCAAATTGTCAGGATGGTGGTTTTGCTGATCAAAGTCGTTCCGTGAAACATAAACCGCCGGCGAGTTCTCAAGTTAAAAGGGGTTTCCTTTAAAAAAATGTAAAGAGGATGAATTGAAAATTCCCATCGTGGCTTGCATAATGCCGATATGATAGCGTCACCTGTCCCGCTGCGTCTTCTTGACCACATCCTTCCTCTGAATGTCGTGTGCATATGTGACCTGCATATATACCAATCTATGTAAATAACTCTTAATATAGATGTACACAGGAATGCTCCAATTATTATCTAATACGTTTAATCAGAGGTGGAACTTTGTTAATCCTTATTTGTATTATTTTATTATTAAAACAAAGACAAAACAAAAAAAAGCATGTCATGAATTTCACAATATATATTTATTAGCATGTATGATTCCACATCAGAGTTTTATAATTGGTGCATATATTTACAAAAATCATATATGGATATATCACAAATTTGGGATGTATGCAAATGTTAATAATCATACAAGTTTTTACTGATTTTTCATGTACAGAAAGTTTTAAATTTAATTCTAAAACGTTTATATGGTGACTTGCGATAAAATGTACAAATAATTTATTGAAAATGATATAACAATATTATAAGTCAATTCGAAATGTAAGTACTTAAATTATATATGTCACGTTGCGAATAATTTGTAAGGCCATGTTGTATTAATACACATGCTTCATTGTTGTTGAAGACATTAATCACATATTCCGTGTAATATAATTTAATCAATAAATTCATGGATTACGTTCTAATGCGTATAAATATCCTCTTGGTGTTGTGACGTAAATTTGATTAATCCTGGCCAATATATATATATAAATATTCAAAAAAGAAAGGCTAATTGATATGGAAATAATTCTAGTGTATAATACAAAAATGATTGAAATTGAACGTTTTCAGCCAATTACGGTGGTTTAAAAGCCGCCTTCACTTCTAATTAAAATCCAGTGGAGCTGATACTTAATTTGTACATTTTGGAGGGTAACGCAAGTTGACAAGCGTTAATGGTAAAAATGAAGTCAAGCGTAATCACTGAAATTAGGACAAGGTTAAGTTTAGAATTTCTCTTCAAGTAATTGTCCCATGTTTTGTTCTTTCTTTCTTTCAGAGTTATACTATTTTAGTATATATATTTTGTTTCAAACAAATTGTATCACCGCAGATGCACTAATGTTGCCCAACATCAAACGTCGACAGGCCGACCTGATAATCCTGTCATTCACATTACTAATCGCTCCCTTTGAGGGCAATCGCTCGCAAAGAAGCAGACACATCTTACATTTCATTAGCCGATTTCTTTCTTTTATTTTCGGATTTTCTATCGTAATTAATGTCTCGATTTGCGATCGTTCAAGAGCAACAGCAGATTACTCTCCATTCATTTTATTTTCTGAATAACCTAAACCTCCGGTAAAAAAATACTTTAAACCGGTCCACAGGAAAAGAAAAAAAAACAAGACAAAAGGAGTACGAATTCAAAAGGAACTTAGGAGAGGAAAAACGTCGATCTTATCTCGTAGGTATACAGAATTTGGTCTTCTTAAATAAAAAATTAACTCACTTAAAGATTTTAGGAAAATCATATTGATTTGATTTTCTGTTTTTGGACTCTGCTTTTCGGGCGATTCTCACAAAAGAAATTTCGCCCGTGACCTTGCGGGACCTTTAAAGTTGGGGCACGCCTTGACGTGGAAGAAGGGGTGAAGGAACAGGTTCTGGGGACACAATGCAGATACAGCGATAACATCGCTGGCACATAATGCAGCGAGGAAACCTCTCTCGAAATACACATAGCAGCTTCGGCAAACAGGGAAACTTGGTGTTTGCGCATCAACAAGCGTTTTGGGACCTGGTTTCCGGGAATTAATCGGGTCCTTAAGAACACAAAACTTGCAGCTTTTTTTATTCCAACATCACCATAAATTTTGTAGTATATGAAAGCATTTTCTATTTTTCAAGTACATCCCACTTTTAGTCTAATAACACGGTGTCTTATCACCCAGCAGTCGATAGCTATGGACGAAATATTCAAATGAAAGGTATACACAGGAAAGAAAAAGAGGAAACAAAAAATGCATTATGAAAGCCAGTCGAGTTTAATAATATAACATGTTAGTATATATCTGGCGTGCTGGCTTGCGATAAGTCGATATGTATGCTCTTATTAATTCAAATTTGAACAGCTTGTTTGAAATACACGTGCAAGTGTGTGTATGTGTGTAAGTGTGAGCACGGCTTATCATCTTCTGCAAATGACACGTTACCGTTTATTGCAAACTTCTAGCACGTGATGCGATAGAAAGTTTAGGTTAAAGATTGACTCAGCATACAAAAACTGGAGTCTTGTAATTGGTGCATCAGCAAATTTTCGTTATCTTAGACAACTTATTCTCATAATAACTGTCAATAAAAATAACGACAACAAAAATAATACATTTAAATTTAGACAATTAGCTTCTTCAAAAGTATCAGTCATGTTCATAATTTTTGGAAATACAAGTTTTATCACAAATGAAATCAGGAATTTAATAAGAAAAACTATTTTTTGACTTTACAGGTATAAAGAAAAATCAATAAAATTATGAATTTCATTTGTCAAATTGGTTTTGCGTGAGTATTTTAAAGTCTCGTAAAGTCATATCCTCCAGGGTTATTCGAACTGATAGACCGATTTTTCTTTGAATTTACTTGCAAATGTTATCGCGCAGGAGTAAATTTGTTTCGTCGCGGATGTATGTAAATAAGTAAAATCGATGCTTGCGAAATGATTTGTTTCCGTAAAAAAATAGGAGGATCGGAGGATAAGAGGGAAAAAAGGCGGAACTCGATATTTCGTGAATTCTTCGAATAACCGTACAGTTTCCTGCCCGGGACTTTTTAGTAAAAACGTGAAGCAAGCCGTCTCAGATTTCGAAGGAAGTAGGCTGCACCTTGTGTGTGACGGCTCTTATATCTTTTTTAAAGTAGCTCAGCAACGAAGAAAAATCGTGTAGGTACATTTCGTCAAAACGAATTTTTCAAATACTTTTTAGCAATCAGTATATAATGTATATGATTGTTGACAAATTTGAGGTAAAAAAACGCTCCGCTCCAAAAAAATAAATATCTACAACATTTTTGACATGTTTAGCAAAGAAAACAAAACTACAGCTACTTAATCCGGTCTTTAATTCAATTTGATTTCCCTGACAGAAGAGATAAAGTTACGTTATCGATATTGATTAATCCGAGCATTGAACTCGAGCGCAAATAATTCTTAAATGTCGGCAAGATGATTTTGGGTGTAGGAAAAAAAATATTGACACTTGACGGAGGAAAAAAAACTTGTGAAATGAGATGCGCGTCAAAATCATATAGGGATTGCAAAATGAAAATTCAACAAATATAACGAGGATCCGAGTCGCTCCCTTATATTTACTTTAAGTCAATTTTTTTTAATGACGTCACATCTCACCCTCGTACTTACCAAATTTTACTGCTAAGAGGGTGAGCTGTGACGTCATTAGACACTTCCCCAAGGGAACCGGTAGTTTCACTTCAGTGGATGTGGACTCGCTGAAATTTCTGTCGATGTTCTCGGAATATTCATTTGCTTTTCGTAATATTATACATTAAATAAAATTATTCTATTTAACTTTTTGAATGTTTTCTCAGAAAAAGTCGAGAAACTTTCGAGAAAAAAGCTTTTATATTCAAAATGACATGTATTATTAATATTACAAATAAAACTACTCAGGTCAAGTGGTTGATCGAAGAATTTTCTCGAAATTTTATTTTTAAATAAAAATAGAGATATATATATGTATTTTTTTTTGTAAAAATATAGCAACATTTTATTACAGTATATAAAATTGAATCACACTGGCCAAGTGATTAATAAACGTTTGGGCTAGAGTTTTATTTCATACAGAAATGGATATAGCACCTTTTTTGGTAAACACTTGTCTATAAAAATTTAAATATTTAGATCACAATTTCTTGGACAAAATTAGAGCAGCGATATAGCTGGCCTGTCGATCATCACGCATTTCATTAATAATATTTATTCGGAGTGTATACATATGTGGCAAAACGCAGCTGCAGTCACGACCATCCGGCACATGATAAGAGTTTGTTTTATATAAGATAAAGAAGACTAATCGCCTTCCTGTCAATTATCGGTACTCGAGATAGCAAGTATCTTCGCGACCTCGGGTCTCCTAGACCCGGATTGAAATGGCGGTCGCTTTGATTCGGCATTCTTTTGCGCGTCGCAACAAATCAATATTGTATCAAATTCGACTTTGAAGTCGATCGTCTGATACTTTTTTTTATTTGATCGCGAAAAAGCGATCAACCAGTAAATCAAAATTGCAGCCGAAATAGATTAAGTTTATTAAGTTCCTTATCAAACACGCTAATTTAATAAACATTTCGTAATCGGCAGTTTATTTACACAACACTATTGTATGCAAAGTCAAGTGTTTTGCAACATATGTATATTCCATTGGAATTAGTATATTTTAACATGCAAATATATTCCTTATTAGATTTATATATAAGTCTTGAGATATCTGCAGTTTATTTATTAAAATTGAGAACTATCGACTCGTTTATGTTAAGTTGACTTCTTTTAATATTGTAAAGAAAAAAGATACTCTTTAATTCAAATGTGAATATTTACTAAAGTATAAATTCATTTGAAATTATATATTTCTATGCCAATCTTGTGAAATAGATATTAAAATGAGAAAAAAAATATAATAGCACATTTATTGGTATTTTATACAGGATGCTTAATATTAAGTTTAATTTTCTTTCGTATATTATATTGAAAATTGTATAAGAATTATTGTAAAAAGATAAAAGAACTTGTGCTCATTATTTTGTGAAATAATTTTGCAAAATGATACGTGGGATTTTGCGAAATGTTTTCGCCGAAGGAAAACTGTGTCCAAGGACTAATTTACCCTGCTCATTCAGAACACATGACATCGCTGTCCCAAACGAACGTCAACACACAAAAAAACCGAGCTCTGTCGCTCGGAGCTCTTGTCTATTTCCTTCCCCATAAAAAGCTGTCGTTCACGCTATCGTAGACACGCAATAGACTTGGCTTTTTCTTAATTTTTTGCAAACAGTGCGTTGTGCATAGCTTTTAGATTTTTTATTTTTTTTTACCAGGTTAATTTAATTAACTGAAGAAGAAATAAAAAATATACACTATTACTCATATTTTTATTTTACAATGAATATAATAAAAATTCCGCATATTTTAACGGAATTTTTCATCTTGGAATGCTGATATATTTTCTTTTGCTGTAGACCAGAACAAAAGTAAAACAAAAAGGGGAGAAAAAAGCTAATATTTGTTCTGTCACATCAATTCCCGTCCAATTATTTGGTGCGAAAAAATTGCGAAGCAAGGCGTGTATTTTCCGCGAAAGTTGCGTGCACATTTTAATTACGAAAAATGAAGATGTAACTTTTTTCTTTTCTTTTTTCTCTTCCACTGTTCCGAAAAATCATTTTTAATTTTTTACCAAAGTTAATAGATACCTAGCAGCGGTATAAATTTTACGACCGAAAGTCAGCCTCGTAATTCATGGTGAAAATGTACCGAATAACTTGGGCTCGCTTGTTATTACGATTTGTTTGTCAATAAAAATTATATGAATACGCCAGCTGATGATTGCCAGTCGTAAAACGTCTAATTACTCCAGTTTTTTTGTGGCTTTACGTTCTATTAATTTACAAATGTACTAATTTTTTTTTCAATTGAACTGATTTTTTGCAGCATTTTTCCAGCTGGGTGTAAGATGTGTGTATAATTTTCGACTTGAAAACGTTTTTTCTCCACGCACTTCTTTTTCACACTCTCGGACTCTGTTCTTAAGATATACATAATATTATAATACATGTGTACCGGCGCTCACAAAAAAATTCACTTTCACGAGTTGTGTGTCCATGCTGTGGAAATTAATGAAAGGAAGGCAGACGTTCATCGACAGGATATTACGCAGGGTTGTTATTTGGAACGGCCATTCAAGTCTTTCGGTTACGTTTTCAATTTGCAGACACTCCGGAATAATTCCGCTTTCGCAAAATCTAGCAGACCGAAATATTGCAAATAACCCAGCGGGACGTGAACAAATCGCAAAAATTTCCGGCATTATTGATGTTTATTTTATCATTCGCGAGCTCGAGAGAGATCCAAACTTGATTGATTGGATGTTATGAATTACGGCTAATCGAATCGAAACCTTTATTTAAATAAACGCGCGTGAGGCAATACGAAATAATGTTAAAAATTTCCATATCCACTTGACATGATAGTGGAAATTTATTTTGCATACCAAATTCGGGAGGAAAATCATTTTTATTTGTCTGAAATTGTATATATGTATGAAAAAAATAAATAAATAAAATAAAATTTTGAATTTTTGAATTGAAAATTGAAAATAATTTGTTATCTGCAAATTTATTTGATGGCTTTGCTGTTAAGAAATTGATCAATTTAAATGTCGCACATAGTTTTGTAATTAAGGAATTCGAGCATTAGTTAGATTCTGGCAGGATCGCCGGAAAGTTTTACTCTTACCCGATGGTTTTAAAAGTAAATGTACCAAAGTTTGAAATGCAGTTATAAAACTACTTCTAACAAATAATTATATAACAAACTAATTTGGCAATTAATAACATTAGCAACAAAATTTAGTTATTAATTAAAATTCACTATCATTTTAACTTATTATTGCTGTTTATAATTATAACTACATTACACAATGATTTTCAATTTCTGAAATTTATATTAAATATTAAATTAACAAGAAAATGTACTTTGATAACTTAAATATACACATTTTGTTTTCAAAAGGTTTTGCAATATAATTTTCTCTTTTTTCAATAAAACATTTGTTTAAGCTCATTAACAAATAAACTTTGCAAATTCTCGCAGGAATTTCAAATTGCTTCTTTTATATTCTTAGGTACGATGCTATTCGGGCGGACTTTTTTTTCATTAAATTTCAAACGTAAATCCTTAAACATCTGACTACTGTTTGCAGAGCTAACGAATAAATTTCAGGATCTTAAATAAAGAAGACAATATTGCACGTTCAAATTCAAAAAACGACATGTTTTTCTTCCATTAGCATTTTTTTACTCCCAATATATACGGAAGTCGTAAAAACATCGCTTCAAGAGGGTAGTAAACGTTTCTTATTATTGAAATTCACCGATGCTGACAACGGCTTACGTTCCTGTATTGTGTTTCACATAAATTAACCATATCATTTTCTCTCCCAAGCACATGGGAGAGAAAAAAAATGCCGATTGCTATTGACGGTCCCTATTCCTAAAAGAGGGACAGTCATTTGCTGCCTTATTTTCCAGGGTGTTCTTTTTACGATTCTTTTTTTTAATCTTTCCAAAATTACTGTTAATTTTTTTAACTATTCTAGCAATTTTTTAGTCCCACGTATTTATTGAATATTCATAATATTTTCACTATTAACGGTTCACATTATAACTTTTTTATGATTATTGACTTAAATTCGTTTTATACTAAATTGAGAGATGCAAAAAAATGGATACGGTGACAAAGCACGTTGATAAAACTGAATCGTATTGTCCCTGACAGTTTTTGGATTAGGAAGAATAAAAACTGGGTTAAAGAAAACCCACGATTTTGAAATGCATTGTCGGTCTTGTTTGCTTACCGCTTCGTTTTTCAACACACTTGTACGCATATCCAGCCGACGAAAAGGCATAGATTTTAAATCCTGTCGCATTACATTCAGACCCATGTGCATTGTGCCCGGACCCATTGTATTTTCAAAAGAATCATCTATGATTCATAAAAAAAAATTCTTTTGATTTTCGTCGAGTGTATAAGTGTCTTAATCATGTACGGTTAATATTTATTTTCAATCAGTTCAATTTCTTTTTTTTTATACAACACACATTACCAAATTGCAATTATGTAATTAGCAATTAAATTTTGATAGCAATTATAGTAATTAATTATTGTTTTCGTTGCAAAAGTTTTTTTTCCCAAATTAAAATTTGTAACACAGAGTTTAATTCAATTAAACAGCAGTTCTTGCAAATTGGCATTTTAATTTGAACGATAGTAGTTATTGGGCGATGTTTCTCCATGAGGTATTTTATAATACTGTTATTAATATCGATGACAAATTTTGTAATTTAATGTCATACATATGCATGAATTATGTCGATACATAAATAAGCTATCATAAGTCACAGCATCGACAGCTTTGCCGATCACATACAATATGTTGCTTGAAAATTTTGCGAGCCAAGTTGTCAAGAACGTTTAGCTTCAAAGTTATTGCTTTTCGCAAGAGATGGAGTGGATTAGAAATATTTATTGAAATTTAAATCGATCGTCAAGGTGACGTCATATATTTTTGGGCCTCAACATTTGAAACAATATTCAAATGCATTTAATTAATAAAAACAACAAGCAAATTGAAACTTTAATCAATTTATATGTGCTTGTGTGTTTTAAATACAATTTTTTAAAGACTCTTTGTCGCACTTCGAATTTTAATTCCGCCACCAGCAGCATTTTGTGTTTACGCCAGATGAAAAATGAACATCGTTTTTCACCGAGAGAAACACTTTTTTTCCTCTGCCATCGTACATTTTCTCATCACGGTTTGATGTGTCATAATTCATGCGCGCCATGTTTTACATTATTCGGTAAATATCGACAGTGCATGTAACCAGACGCGATGTCGTATAATTTAATGCCACGCAGCCCCCGAATCATTCGAAAAGAAAACCTTTTCTTTTTTTTTGCTTTGTGGACAGCGCAAAAATGTAAAAGGTTTCGTCGAACAATAAGTGCGACAGAGTAAAAAGTAGCTAATATAATGTTTTCGCTCATGTGAAAAAAAGGCCTCGTCTCATCTTGTAGAAAAACTCATTTTGCTACGTGTATGAGGGAATCAAATTTAATTTAATGAAAATTCAGTATCACCATCTGCTTTATTTGTAGAGAATTAAATGAAATCGATTTAAAATTAAAATGTTTATTGTCATTTTATTCGAGACTTGTTTTGACTTCGACTGTTATTTTTGATAATTTTTTTTGCCTCCTGTAACACCATCTGCGCTGTAATAAAACAATGTTTTTAATATCTATATATCACTGTGGATTTTTAAGACGAATTTCCTCACTTGCTTGCGCCCAAAATGTTCTTAAAATGCTTTGGTAACGATTTAACGTTTGCTTTTAAATGGTTCCTGAAACTTGCATTCAAACTTCCCGAAACATTTTATGGCATTTTTATGGCCGTGAAAAATAGTGTTCGAAGCATTTACACATATTTTTCATTTAAAATAATAATAATAAAAATAATAATTATAACGGTACATATTTTTATTTATGGTGTTACAATATTTTAATGATATTTATGTTAATCAGTTTTTGGAATAATAAAATAAATTAAATTCTATATCACAAGGTGAGTCTGAAAAAAAAGTATTCTTTTTGTATTTTATTAGTTTATTTTAACTAAAATGTTGATAATTTACTAATATATGGTTCAAAATTAGTTTGAAATATTTTAAATATAATAATAAGTTTTGTAATAAATTTTGTCTAAAAGCAACTTAATAATAACTTAAATATTAAATAGATATTGATTGAATAATATTTGCACTTTGTAACTAAGCTGCCGGCAATATGATACACTAAAACAGTTTATAATTTCATGTAAATAGTGAAATGTTACAGCGTATAAATATAAACTGGGGTGCACTTCATAAATTTGTTACATAAATGAACTTACTATAATGCGAGTGAAACGTAATACAATTACATGTTTCAGGAAATACAAATAGTTGTTAAATTATTAAATATAATACAAAATTGAATAATATAATTCATCATTTTGATGTATCAAGAATAATAAATTGTACCATTTATTAATAAACAAAACCTGTTCGATAAGCCAGAATTTATCATTAATTTTCCATTACAAAAGTGTAAGTTTTTTTTTTAATATCTATTAATAATGATAAAAAAACCCTAAAATATTTAGAAATAAACAGGACACGTTATTTGGATACCCCAATTTATTATAATAACAATGCAAAAACTATCATTAAACTGGCAGCAAAATTTTGATCGCAGCCACTCGTTTGTACATCTGTTCAATTTAGGAAAAGGGATCAACAAAAACATTCTTATTAATTTCATTGTGTTCATCTGACAACAAATATCCTGTGAATCGACAAAATATTTGCTCCTTCCTCAAACCCTTTTCTAACATTACTCAGAAAAATTAAATGAATTGCATTTATTAATTTATCAAATTTATTAGTTTATCAAACAAAAATTAATTTTAAGCATATTCATTCACTGTGTGTAATATAACAATATTTTCAATTTTAATATTCAAATAAAAATATCGAAAGAGAAAAAGTAAACACAAGTGTCCTTGCGATAAAAACCAAAACTTTGTAAAACAATATTGTTGGTAAACGCAAATGTCCTTTGTATTTAAATAAAAACAATAAACGAAAAGAAACGAAAAATGTAAACACACGTGCTTTTTGCTTAAAAATGAAAATACCTTACAAACTCGCTATTGTTTGTAAACACAAATGACCCACATAAAAAAGCAAAAAGGAAACAGAAAAAAATTGGGGAAGAAAAAAAAATCAAAACACTTGCCTGGATGTAACAGTAGCGTTTTCGCGTGTCCTTCGACAGATGTTTGTCAGCAAATCACATCTGCCGTTTTTGTCGTGTTATTTCCTAGATGGCGCTCGCTCTTTAACTTAACTTGGGCAAACTGACACTATGAGCATTTCAGATCAATTACTTTTGCTTCTTTTATCTCTTTGTTCCGGGCTTTTCGCCGACACTCATCCAAAGCATGTGGATCAACAGATTCAACTATTGGCAGCCATTGTTCGGCGGCCTCCAATGCCGCCGCCATTTTCACGGCCACGTGCAATTTTTCACGAATTACGACCTTATAATGTTTCTATTTGGAAGCCAGCAGAATTGGGTCACTCTTGTTATTAATTTTCATCGATCGCTTTGTTTTGTTCCGGTGCAGTAGGGGAAAAAAGCTAATCCGCACCATGATAAGTTAAATTTCGGGTCCATTGTCCCGGGGACTATAAAACGGAACGGGACTTTTTATCGACGCGCTCCCCCTGCTGAAGAAGCTCTTCTACTACCATAAATTACAGTCCCGCGCTGTGGACAAGTGTGCAGGGATGGAACATACTAAATGATACAGTGTTGCTCCGCCCGAGTATTAACAATAAAATATAATTTATCGTCACTCCGAATAAAAAAAAAAGAAACGTTGAATCTGTAATTCAGCGAAATGGTGGTATTTAGGTATCCACTTTGTTGCGCCAGCATAACTTTCCCAGGCAGTTAAATGAGTCTAGTGTCTAAGAGACCACTTCAATTTTCAACCACTTCAGACAAAATATCATCTGCTAGATAACACAGCTTCGATCTCAAATTTTACTACTAACCACTTTGGTCTGCCTGTTAAATTAGAGTATTTCGGAAATGTTACGAATGTGTTCTGATAAATTTTAGGAGTGCAAGTTGACGAGCTATAGCAAAACTTATTATTTATTGGTATAGTCGAATTACTTTTAAAGATGGACTTAACTTCAAAACTAAATCAAATTTCAGTTCCTTATCTAAGGACTTGAGAAAGATGATGGCTTTTAATTAATAACAATATCGTATTGTTGATTACCTATAAATACAGTTTGCAGTAAATTGCAGTATTTGGTACAAGATATGCAATATGTTTACAAGTCTGGTTTGTAATATTTAATCGAAGTAACATCTGATTCGTATGTGTATGCGTGTTTGAAATGTTCAAAAGCAGATACAGGTTTTCAACTAATGCGGCATCACAATTTACAAGTTGTTGCCCAAATCGCGGGGTTTATTTATCGCGCGCACCAGGCGTGGTTCCAACCGTTTGATGGCTGTGCTCTGGTATGCGATCATTACGACACGCAAATGGCGTTTCGCTTGACAGATCGCAGGATTTCAGCCGGCGCCATATCCGGCCGTGGAAGAATCGGCCTCGGACGAGTTTCGGTGTGTCTGCCGAGAAGGTATATAAAAGAGCTCGCAGCAGGACTGGCATATGGCGTATGATACGGATCGCACGTTCGTGAACTCTTAGACCTTACTTCTGTGTGTGTCTCCTCTCTTACTTACACACACACACACACACACACACACACACACATACACACACACACACACACACACATATACACACACACACACAACTGCCCTGGGAGAGTCGCACCCACATATACTTTCACGCACCGAAACATTTCGACTCGGATAATTACAGGATTTGAGGCAAATTTTCTTTTTTCTATAAGAGCATTTTTGTCAAGTCTGCTGTTTTTTGTTCAATGGCAAATTTTACAGCCAGATACTAAATTGCTCGTCACCTTCTGGGAATTGGGCCTTTCTAGGGTCACATTTTCTCTGCCCGAATGAAGTTATCATGAAATTCATCAGGGGAGAGTTAAAATCGCATAGCTTGCTACGTGATCGGCGTTTAAATGCCATAACCGTAGTTCGGGCTTTTATTTTCACAATGCCTCAATGAACGAATTGTCGAGTGACACGAATTTAAATATACAACTATATATATTTGAAGAGAGCTGATTGGCAAAAGCAGATCAACTTTCTGGTGGGTGGCGAGAGCCCCATTTGGGAACCCTAAACCTACAAGTGTACTTGTTTACAGGATGTACTAGGATCCGATCTCAAAACGTTCTTCTTCTTTCAGGCTCGTCTATTGATGCAAGCTATTCAACGGGTATTGATGAACGGTTTTCAGGTATAGATGACAGGAGGTGTGTGAGAATCTCCTTCAATATTCGACCACATTTGTTTACACCGCAGAGTAAATAGTGTAGTGGAAAGGCTTCTGGAGAAATTTTAGAGAAAAACGTGTGTATGGAAATGTTATGTGAAAGAAGACAAACTGTGCTCTCTTAGAAGTGAGTTTTGAATCCATAATGTGTAATTCTTAACACAAGAATTAATAAAATATTCATTTTGTTTATTATAATTATTTTGAAAAGAAATAAAAATAAAAACGTATTCTACGTTGAATTTTTAGTTTTTTAAATCTATTATAATCATTTAATTAAATAAATTACATTAAATAATGAATTTAATCATAATTCTTAAATTTAAGGTTATTTGTACTTAAATTTTTAAAACAATATATTTAGTATCAAAAATACTCTCTAATCGAACTTTAAACTTTCTCTATACAATATATTCTTCATAAATACATCAAAACTCAGTGCAATTATAAAAATGTCTTAAAAATACACAAATTGTCAACCTTCTTGCCTTAAGATGTATTTCTTCTTGCGTCAAAACCTAACTTTCCTTCAGACCAGAACAGTGTTCTAACAGTGTGATGTTTTTGTTTGTGTTCAATCTTGATTTTTCAGCAAAGTTTTTCCTTTTTATAAAGATTATTTTTGAAATTTGGTCCTTCCTTTCAATAAACACATTGCGCTACTCTAAGTCGTAAATCTTCGATTCGATAAGTAGATTTTATCATACCTTTCCCCAAGCGGGATTCCTTTGGCTAAGTCAAAATAATATGTAAGGCGCGTTTAAATATTTTGCCAACTGAAATAATCGGCCGAAGGCTTTCTCCGATGCCATTTTCGTCCCTTTTTTTCTTTTTCTTTTGACGATCCCTACAGTTCCCCGGCAAATCGTGTTCTCACTGCGAGGAATACATAGCGTCTAAATGTATCGCGCGCTGCTTACTTTGTCAGATCCGCGCGACAAAAAGGGCTTTGACGCGTTTGAGTTTACCGCAGATTTTCTCGAATAAAAAAAATTAAACATGGAAATGTCAGACAAAGGGATGAAAATGATGATGAAAAACATTTTAAATATTTTTGTTTTATAGGGAGGGAAAAAATAAACGTATATTTCAACGAAACGTTTTCAATCGGAAAATCGGTATTTGTAATGGAATACGAAGGTAAACCGCTTTTTCGGTATCCAGCCCATCGTCATTATGTTCCATTCAAACGTCAGCCTCTTTGAACGGCTGTTAGATTTTTATTTCGGTATACGATCTGAATATGCCGGACGCATAGGCCCCATTGA
>JABFPM010002092.1:0-17720 GCA_022817325.1 Idris sp. 1 HC-2018 | reverse complement strand
GAATTTTTTCTTGTTAAGTAAGATTCATCTTGTTGAAATTCATTCATGTATCTCACATACGAAAAAAAATTAAATCATCTACCCTCTAGTTTAGTTTATCCTTTTTTTTAATTTTTTTTATTTTATCTTTACCTCGATCTGCACCCTATTATTTGCCGAGTTAAGTTAACGTAACAAATTAACAAATATTTTTTTTTCATCACTTAGAAGTAAATTATTTAAGCTTAAAGAGTCCGACTTCTGCTGTGGATACAAAATAAAATACATGAATCTTGTCAAACTCAAGTTTCCTTATTTCAACTTTCTGAGAATAGAATTTCTCTCCGAAAAATGTTAAATTAATTATAAATCATTTTTTTGCATCCTTAAAATAGATCTTAAGGTATTAAAAAAACTGTATTATTTATATCAAAATTATATTCTACAATTTTCTTACTTAATAAATCTATAACAAATCAACTTAAATAGCTGACATAATATTTATAAATGACATATTTATCATATCATACGCAGTTAGTAAAAAGTATCTACATTTTAATGTTATCAAAGAAGTCAAGTATGTAATAGTATATTATGTATCATGGGAGTTAAAATTATTTTACTCCTGTTAAGACATTTTTTGTTAGCTCGCGCGAGAGCCCCAGGCCAGAGCGCCAAGCCAAAAAAGCTGTCGAGGTTTTTCTCGCAAAGTAGAAACAATGTTTTACTCCCAAGGAGCATAAGATATTTTATGTCACGAAAGATTTTTTAATTCTGTTTTTTTAGTTTTCAAGAGAGTGAGAAAGATATCATGAAACGACTGACATATCACTTGAAGTTAACCTTAGGTTATTTTTATCACCGTCAACGGTTTTGGCAACCCAACAAACAAGTTTCCTTCATTAAAATTAGATAATACTTTTACAATAATTCAGAAAGTAAGTATAAATCATATTATTCTCATTTGTAATAATTAATTATATAACCTTGAAACTTCGTTTACCATTATTTTTCATAATTAGGACATGAATTCTCCAGCTGATGTTCCTCAACAAGTAAACGATAGAAAGAGGTATATTTTTTTTATTAACTAAACGGCAGTTGAGGGATGAGCTTAATCCTTTCGATTGACCTCTTGCAATCTCTCGGAGTGAGTTTCACCTGGGTAAAAACTCTCCCCACTTCGAAAATACGGTCCGTATAGGTAGAACTTAGAAAATGTTTATATTAAGGTAAAAAATTCACTATTTGTAATTATTTAAATGTTAAAGTAATAAATTTCAAGAATTTTAAAAATGTTCAAAATTTCCAAAACTTTTCGTCATTTTTAGAATTTTGACATTTTTAAAATTTTGGAATTTGCAGTTTTTAAATGTTTAAATTTTTCAAATATTTACAATTTTCAATAAAAATTTTTTTTATGTTTTCGTGATCGGTGATTTCGAATTCAGTGTCACAAATTGGAATTCAACATGGTGGATCAAATATCATTGAATTTGGCATTAATTCATCCTTATTAGTGTGAAATAAAAATTTTCATACATTTTAAAAATATTTTCTTACACATACAATTTTGTCTAATATCTTTATTATTTAGTTTTTAAAATATAGATTTTTTATACATTTTTATAATACAATTTTGCAATTAAGTAAAACATTGTTACATATTTATAATATACATTTGGCATCGCTAAAATGAATTCGCTGTCTTGATTTAGTATTCTGTTGCAAGGCATGTCAATATTATTAGTATATTCAATACTTTGTTGATTATTGATTCTTATAATTTTTTGCAGATTATAAACATTTTGTACAAATGCATTATTAGTTTCAATATAATTTATCAACATTTTTCAAATTTGTTATCATGATCAATGATACAACAATTTATTTTAACATACAATCCAGATTTTAATGAGACTTAACAATTATCAGTGCGTGATCCAACTGTACTTTTAACATAAAAATTGTGACCATCACGGAGTAATCCAAAGTAGACATCATTATTTACAGATAAATTATATTGCAATATCAAGGCGGCATTAAGTTTTTGTGTTGCACCAAAATAATTGTTACCACTAATTTCGAATTTTACAGTACAGTGATTATTTGTATGTAATTTTTTAAATAAAATTTTCACAGATATATCAAGGTCATTTCCTACATTTTTTATTATTTTGTTAGCAGTATTTGAAAAACATAGAAATCTACTGATTTGATTTATGACCGCTCCTGCACCGTGAATTGTTTTCAATCATTCTCCATTACCGTTTTCAAAAGGAAACCCATCATGCGCCCATAATTTTTTCCAGATGAAAATGAAAATTTTCCCCCAGTACTGCAAACAATTAATGGTCGAACTCATATTAGATTTGGGAATTATATCGATGAATATGAATGGAGATTAATAAAAAATGAACCAGACAGTACTGTAGTCAGAAAACTGTGCAAAGTAATTTGGGGAGAAACATAATCTGCACGTAGTCATTTTAATTAACTTAAATCAAAATTCTTTGAGATCGGGGAAGACAAAGAAGAAATGTAATCGAATAATTTGCTTTTTTTTTTGTTAGTTTTTATTGTTTAGACACGATACCTGAGCCCATAATCTTTCAGCGGAGTGTTTTTGGTGCTAAGGTTTACTTAGTAAAACAACCGAAAAATCTAAATCAAAATGTTTTAATGATTTAAAAAAAACAAGTCAAACGTTCAGATACGATCTGAATACGACCAGTTACAGTTTCTGACTGACTCAAAAAAACTAAAGAGGGCGTCGGATGTGGTAGATATCACTATTACAAAAGTTCGCGAATTAATTACAGATGGCGACACTTTTAAAAGATTGTAAAGAAATCCGAAATGTGGTTATAAGAACTAAATAAAATAAACAATAATATAAGTAATTATGGTGATTTTGTTTATGTTCTAATAATTGATAATAATAAAAAAATAAAATTTCCATCAAATGACGGAAACAAATTACCTAACAGCCCAGGAGTGGGATTACGTTTTTTCTACATCTCTAACATATTTAAAGTTACAGCTAGAGATATAGAAAAAACGTAATCCCACTCCAGACATCTCAAACTGAGCATCTTTTAGGCGTGACCTCATTCGAAGACCAACTTAAATAAGAGACTTAGTTGTGATGACTATTTGCTAATGAGATCATTCAAACGAATTTTCTCAATACTCAATTAAATTTTATAGTCTAATGTATTCTAAATTATAGAATCACATAAATAGACCATATTTCAATAAAATAATTAGCAATTGGAGTCCAATAACAAATTTTGTCAATTTGAAACGGTCACTATTTGCTCTACTTTTATTACCTTTTTTCGATGTTCGTCAAAATGTTCCGGGAAAATGTCTAATGACATCGTCATTAAGAGAAAATAAATGGCCTATATAAATTGAGCTTTTACCGAAAAATTAGAGTCTAAACTAAAAAATGGGTAAAATAATTTCATCAAATTTTAACAAATAATTATATAAATAACAAAACTAAAAAAAGACATAAATAATGAATAAATAACAAAGGTTATACATAAACAAATACAAAACTTAAATAAAATAAATACGTATAAACGATAAATAAGTAATAAATATTTTTTATAATTATAGAAGCTTAAAATTATATATATACAGGGTGGCCGATTTATCTGAAGACATGGAAATATCTCGAAAACTACACATCGGATCAATAAAAGTTGTGAATAAAATTTGTTCGTCTCAACGGGGGACATCCAATGTCACCAAACTTAACACCCCAGCTACATCCCCGGGGGCGGAAAGGGGGCAACTTTGAAATTTTGAATAAAAACCCCCATTTTTTATTGCAGATTCGGATTTCCTAGAAAAAGTTATGTCGATTTCACTTACTAAAAACGTCATTTTTATTACAGGTGGCGCTGTAATCAAAAAATTAAAAATGGATGAAAAATCATTAAAAAATCGGGATATCTCAAGAAATACACATAAGATCAGTAAAATAAAAACAAATGTGTAATATTTATTTCAAAAGCTATTCAATTATTTACCCAGCTCCATGCGAGCGGGGATGTAAATTATTTTAAAATCTTTAATGCAATTCTCTATTTTTACAGTTGTATCGCTCCGAAAAAAGAAAAAGAGGATTGCTCAACAGTGCATAGTTCACCTTGCTTTCAGCATTAGAACTGAAAACACCTTTAAAAATAAAGAGGAAGATGGATGCTGCAACCGTAGAAGAGAAAATTGAAATGATTTTGATTTATGGAGAATGTAGAAGGAATGTTGACGATGCTGTCAACATGTATGCTGAGCATTTCCCTGAAAATGTTCGCGCACGATCTTTTTTTTACAAAATTGTAAACGCTTTTAAATCAGATGGCAGTGTACAAACCAAAACGAAAAACAACTGTTACAGAAGAAGCTAATGAAATAGCTGTGCTAGCAACTGTTCACGTAAACCCAGAGGTAAGCACTAGACAATTGCGAAGAGAGGCGGGAAATTTTAGAGATAGTATTCTCAGAATCCTACATCGTGATAAGTTTCACTTATATCACATTTCATTGCATCAAGAACTTCATGGCGATGATTTTTATAATCATAAGGGTAGTGTTTTGTGAATGGACGCGTAATCAAAAACAAGTGAATCCCAACTTTATTGCTAATGTGCTATTTTCAGATGAGTCTTCATTCGCAAACCATGGTGGCGTTAATCGACATAACATGCATTACTGGAGTGTAAAAAATCCTCACTGGTTACGACAAGTTAAACATCAACACCCTTGGACGGTTAACGTTTGATGTGGAATCATAGGCAACAAACTCATCGGTTATTATTTTATTGATGGTAATTTAAATGGAATAAAATATCAAAACACCTTTCAAGAAGAATTGCCAGTATGACTTGAAGATGTTCTTTTAAACCTTCGACAAAGTATGTGGTTTCAGCATGACGGTTGCCCAGCGCATTACTCAAGAGCGGGAAGTATTAGATCATGACTACAATGGTCGATGGATTAATAGAGGTGGTCCGATTAACTGGCCAGCGAGATCAACTGATTTAACATCCCCTGATTTCTTTGTTTGGGGTTACTTAAAAGAAAAGGCTTATCAACAAGTGCCAACAACCCGTGAAAACATTATAGATAGTATTGAAAATGCATGCGCTAAAATTCCTCCTGAAATTATTTTGCCCTGTGTACAATCTTTTGAAAAAAGGATAAACAAGTGTATTGAAGTGAGTGGTCAAAATTTTGAACATCTACTCTGATCATAAAAGGCAAGAGGATTATGTTAAAACCAGCATCCACATAAACCGAGCACCCTAAAGGGAACAGAAAACTACTACGTCCACGTCGTTGTTCCTGGGTAATGCTTAAAGTAGTTTTTAAGTAATTGACAAACTAATAATTGAACTTTCTTGATTGTTTTTAGCCTATTACTATTAATAAGCATTAATAGTAAAGTCAAATCAATCGATTTGGTACTCATAAACCAAGATATCTCGATTTTTTGATAATTTTTCATCTATTTTTACTTTTTCGATTACAGCGCCACCTGTAATCAAAATGACGTTTTTAGTAGGTGAAATCGAAATAATTTTGTCTAGGAAATCCGAATCTGCAATGAAAAATGGGGAGTCCTATTCAAAATTTCAGAATTGTCCCCTTTTCGTCCCCGGGGGTGTGGCTGGGGTGTTAAGTTTGGTGTCATTAGAACAAATTTTATTGGCAACTTTTATAGATCCGATGTGTAGTTTTCGAGATATTTCCATGGCTTCAGATAAATCGACCACCCTGTATATTCAAATAGATATTTCGACAAACAAAAATACAAATAAATAAAATAAAATACATTATCAAATACTTATAATAAGTTAACATATTATATCATAAATAATAATAATCATATAAACAATCAAATATATATATTTATAAACATTTACAATTAAAATTAACTACGATTATATAATGAATAAGTTATTTTCTATTAACCAACAAAAACAATAAAAGTTATTATAAAAACAATATAAATATCTACTAAAATAAACATAATTATATGTCTTAGTTCTGATTAAGTGATTTTTGCAAGACTAACTAATACATAATCTTTTCCAAACCTATCTACGTGTTATTATTTATCGATTTTGTCCCTATTTTTCGAATTATCATTTTTGATATTAACTCTTATAAAATTTAAATATAAAGTGAAGAGAAAATAAGCATAGGAGATAAAAAGAACATAAGGTTAAGTTAAAGATATAGAAGACATGTAATCCCACACCTGATTTATAAAAATTGATATTAAAATAAATCATATTTTCAGTCTTCGTGTACACAAGTAATAAAGAATGTAGTTATTGCACGAATCACACAATTAAATTTAGAATGCCTAGTTTCAACTAGAATCATGTAATATATGAATATTCTTGTATCGAATAATTTTTGGCCCTGAAAAGGGCCGTTTGTTGTTGAATAGAATAAATAATAATAATTTAAGCTCTCTCTCCACGAATACGGCGGGCCAATTGAATGTCTTTTGGCATAATGGTAACTCGCTTGGCGTGGATGGCGCAAAGATTGGTGTCTTCGAAAAGACCAACCAAGTAAGCTTCACTGGCTTCCTGAAGAGCCATGACAGCAGAGCTCTGGAAACGCAAGTCGGTCTTAAAATCCTGAGCGATCTCACGGACCAGTCGTTGGAAAGGTAACTTGCGGATCAGAAGCTCAGTGCTCTTCTGGTAACGACGGATCTCACGAAGAGCCACAGTTCCGGGCCTATAACGATGAGGCTTCTTTACTCCGCCGGTGGCCGGGGCACTTTTACGTGCAGCCTTGGTGGCAAGTTGTTTGCGAGGAGCCTTACCTCCGGTAGATTTACGAGCAGTTTGCTTGGTACGGGCCATATTTAATCTATAGACTTTCTCGTTAGGAGAACTAAAGACGAATGGAACCACCAGTCAAACATCCCCTTTTTATAAAGACGATCAACAGCTGTTCCATCAAGACCCTGATATTCGTTAATTTTATTGGCTAGAAAAACCGAGTGGGGATCCGTACTGTTACATTGCTGGATATATTCAACTCATTTTTTGCCAAGCAGTTCTTCCGTAGCACTGCTAATTTCATAATTATTTTTTAATCAAAGTATATTTTTCATATTTAACTTTACACAAATGAATTATTCAACTATTCTAGTATTTGTTCACATAATTATAAATGTAATTTCACGTTTATTTTCAAAAGATGTTGATCAATACAAATTTTGTGTAATAATGCATAAACGCATCAACGGCAAGAAATGGGTTAAATAAGAATTAACTGACTTGTACACTTTAAACATGATCTTCTAAAGATTAGCGGAATTCGCTAAAGACTAGAGGATTTTCCGTCGAATATATTAATTTTATAAGAGGAATTCTTTTAAACGTTAGCGGAAAATCATTTAACTACTCAAAATATGTTTTCTTCTAAAGAATTGTAACGATTCAAAATGTGATCGATTAATCCTGCTATATGAATTGCTACTAATACACAATATATGTGACTCAAAATCCACTTCAAATGTCATAAGCTTAATATTATTTAATATATCAGTAATGGTATCATTTAGTTGATAAATTTTCGTTAATATAAACTTGGTTAAGATATAGCCAATTATAATTATAGAGCGAATATGTGTTATAAATTATAAACGAAAATAAATCAGTAATTCTTGAGTTGATCAACCTATTTCAAACTATAACGATGGATTAACGTTGAAGTTAAAATTCATAAATTAAATAATTTGTAACAAAATCACTAACATTTAAACAATTCTAAACAAAAATCATTACACACCCGTTGCTTACAGTGGTATATAACATAATATACTACAAGCAAATGCCCCCCCGCTTCCCTTCCCCTTCACCTTCACCATCGCGTAACACAGATTGGATGGTCTGTTCCCCTCCCCCGTTCCCTCAGTTTCTCGCGTTTGTTGATGACTTTTAGATATGTAACGTCATAATTTTACTGGAAAAAATTTTTTCGAGCGTAGAAATTGATCCTCCGAACCTCAGGCGTAATATTACAAGCTTCTTGACCACTGAGACATGAGAGTAATAGTAAATTTGTCGTGTATTCGTTCGAGTGGTTTTATTATGTGAGGAATAGAACTTTAAATATTTTCAGAGTTCTATGTTTTACATACAAAATGAAATTCAATTAAGCAGTTTAAATTAATTAAACGCTTAGATTGACATAATAAATTTATTAAACATAAAGGGAAATAAAAAAATAGTTTTTTAATATAATAAAGATAGGTTTATATCGCTGTCTCTTTTATAATTTTCAAGATAATTTTAGATAATGTTAGAAAAATATAAGGGAGTGAAAATAAACTGTGAATTACAGTTTTCGTAATTCGCGAGTATCGGTCAGTGATGTGCGTTAAGTTCGTTTTCTAGGGTTTTTTTTATTTAGTTTTCGAGGGGTCGATTGTGCGAATTGCTTTCGCGTTTTTTCAGTGTGGTAATACTTTTTCGAGTTTCATATGTGCATTTTTTTATGTTTAGGTGATTAATAGATCCTGACTATGAAGCTAGTTTCCTCATGCTGAGCTCTCAATTCTGCAGGCGTTAATTAGTCAAGTTATTCTAAAAGGGCACTCAAGATAAAAATTTGTTTTATTATATAGTTCTTTGAGTAAAATAAATATATTGTTGTATATCAAGCTTAATTAAAGTTTCATTATTCAAAAATTTATTATTCTTTCTTAATAATTTTATGTTATAAATATATAACACCGAGGGATCGGGAGAGGGGAACAGACCACCCTATCTATTAGGTGATGGTGAAGGGGAAGGGTAGGGGAAGTCGACGTCTGCTTGTAGTGTATTATATACTACTATTTACAATATCGCATCCAATAGTTTATAATCTTAAGACATCCATTCAATCGATTCGGGTCGTCAGGTCATAGTCTGAAAGTAATATGTCAAATAAACCAAATTTCGTCACAAATTTTAATTTTGATTCAGTTTTTTCTTGGCAAAAGTTGATATCACTATTTTTTGCTAAAATTTTTGGATTGAAAAGTTATATGTTAGATTTTTCAAGGGTATAAATAAGAAGATACAGGCATTCACAAAATATTCTTTGTAAATTTCTTAGGAAATATTTTTTCGGGGAATTTTTATTTGGGTGGGGGAAATACAATTTCTGAGCAATCTTGGCGTAACCTCTAACAATGACATTGATTTTTAGGTTTTTTTTTATCAATTTGCTAAAATCCAATTTATTTTATTTTTGTATAGATCTGATTTTGTATAAATTTGAATATATCATTATCTAGATTTGTCTAATGTTCTATATGGATGTATTTGTTTTTATAAAACTATTTCAACAGGGGTTGTACAAGAACTTTTCCTAGCAACTGTAAATTTATTTTAAAATATATTAAAATTATAAGAACAATATACGAATCTCTAATATGGGTAATGAAGATGAAATAATTATTTTAAGACTATATAGTATACTTTGCAACAAGTTCCTTATCAGTATCATTTTGTTCACAAATATTACATTGTTTATAAAATCATTGTAACTGTACATTTGAATCTAATATTAAATTACAAACATCAAACTATTTAATGTAATAATTATTAAAAATATAATAAAATTTGGAACACCCATACAAATTGTTTGAATCTTTTTAAACTATATTTTGCAATGCCTAATTATTGGGGTGCAATTAGCAAGATTGCACCCTCACAAAAATCTTATTTACACAAAAAGGATATTTTCTATAAAACCCTATTCTTATTTGTATCTCAACTGGTGATATTAATGTAATATTTAAGGTGCAAATAAACTCTGCCAATCTATTCTGATTGGCTGATGGTTTTAGGGTAGGGATGCTGCAGTCGGTAAAGGTATAAATAAGCGAGCAAATATGTTTCGGCATCAGTTTAGTGAATTTAGTATTTGACTCTACTTGAATAATCAAAATGACTGGACGTGGAAAGGGAGGAAAAGGATTGGGAAAAGGAGGAGCCAAGCGACACAGAAAGGTTCTTCGTGATAACATCCAGGGTATCACCAAGCCCGCCATCCGTCGTCTCGCTCGTCGAGGTGGTGTCAAGCGTATTTCTGGCTTGATCTACGAAGAAACCCGTGGTGTGCTCAAAGTTTTCCTCGAAAACGTTATCCGTGATGCAGTCACATACACCGAACACGCCAAGCGCAAGACCGTCACTGCCATGGACGTAGTCTACGCCCTTAAACGTCAAGGACGCACTCTGTACGGTTTCGGAGGCTAAACACCTTATTTACCTTACCAAATCAAATAAATCGGCCCTTGTCAGGGCCACCAAAATCATTTCAACTAAGAATATCATAATATTACATACAATTATTATGCATTTCATAGGTTAAAAAAGTAAATTGTCCCTAAATACTAAGTGCATTCCAACATGATTATTCAATTAAATTTATCTTCTGGTTTTTTAACTTATTTAAAGCTTTAATATTAATCATATTTTATCTTAAACAAGTTGTCCAGCGAGTCTGAAACCTTGATAACCCGGAAAAAACTTTGATCACTTAATTTTTATTTATAAACTGAATAATTTGTTCAATTCTGATTGTCATTAATTTAATTTTAATTTCTTCCAAAGTAAATTGTTATGGCTAAAACAAATGAGAAAAATATAATTTTTTTATAAAAATGTTTCAAGTTTTTACAGTCATAATTAAACCTTAAAATAAATAAGGGTGGCAGAGAGCATTATTTTTTTTTTATTAATTATTAGTAAACCTTGAAAATGAAAATATTTGATCGGGAAAACCTTAAACTTCTCGCTGGACACCCTGCAAAAAAGTAAGATTTTTTTCTATTATAACATGATTTCAGTAATTAGATGTTAATTTCTTAAAACATACATCTAATAATTGTTATGTAAGTTATATGAAGATTCTGTTGCAGGACTGCCAGCACAGAAACAATTATGAATTAAGTTAAGTAATATATTATTATTTATTTTTTTCTTAACAAATTTATCGATGAATGTTAAACTAATAAAATCAAACGTGAAACATAGTAAATTGCCGCATATATATATAAAATTGTGGACTTACTTTTAAATGCATTTTCATCATTTATTGGAAATAATTTAATTAATAAAAAAGGATATGTAATATAGTAATATTTTCGTCAAAATGTATCTATACAATTACCCGTAATACTCAAAAATACATTACTTCTAGTTTATAAATTAACATTATTAATATTTGATTCGTAACAGGATATTGTAATAATGAAATATTCTTGTTAAATATATTTGGTGGCCCTGAAAAGGGCCGATTTTGAGTAGTTCGTAAGTTACGACATTATACGACGAGATAATATATCTCAAATTCACTTCTTTTTAGGAGCTGCTTTGGCAGCAGTTTTTTTTGGTTTGGGTGCCTTAGGTTTGGCAGCCGGTGACTTGGCAGTCTTTTTAGCGATGGTCTTTTTCGCGGGTTTAGCTGCTGCAGGTTTCTTGGCAGCCTGTTTCTTGTCTTGCTTAGCAGCTGCAGCTTTCTTGGCTACGACTTTCTTAGGTGCTGTGGCTTTCTTCTCAGCAGGCTTCTTCTCTACTTTTTCTTTTTTCTCTGCTTTTGGTTTCTTAGTTGCAGCTGGTTTTTTGGCCACAGTCTTTTTAGCTGCAGCTTTAGGTTTAGCAGCAGCTTTCACCTGTTTCGGTTTGGCAACTTCGGATTTGCCTGCACTCAGTTTGAATGATCCAGAAGCACCTTTTCCCTTAGTTTGTGTCAAGGCACCACTTTCAACGGCACTTTTCAGGTATTTTTTGATAAACTGCGAGTGTTTTTCTACATCAACCTTATAGTTTGCGGCAATGTATTTCTTGATGGCCTGAAGAGACGATCCGTTACGTTCCTTCAAGGTCTTCACCGCGGCAAGCACCATGTCCGAAGTCTTCGGGTGCAAAGGCTTGGCTCTAGGTGCTTTAGCCTTGGCTGCCTTCTTGGGAGAAGCCTGAACTGGTGTAGCGGGAACTTCAACAACTTTGTCACTCATCTTGATTGAGATTCTCGAAAGAAAATATTTCACGACTGTGTAGGATACTTGTCGGCTGACAGTAGACGTTTGATGCTTGTTGAACGCAAAGTCCGTTTTTACTAGGGAGAGCACGTACCTTGGAGAGAGACCTTTGTATGTTTCACTTAAGTCAGATTAACTATGTTAGTATCTACGGTACTATTTTTTAAAACAAAAAATTAAATTTCTTGATTTATTTTAATTAAATTTTAATATCAATTATCATTTACCAATCTCCGATTCTTACAAATTATGTTTAATCAAAATTTAAGGTTTATCTGATATTTTGAATGAAGTTATAGATAATTATATTCAGCCGTGCATATGGCAAGTTATATGCTGCATCGTACAAAAATTGTTAATAATCAAAACAATTTTTATCAACAATGTTTACATCTTTTTTGTTTGTATACTTTGAACTTCAGTTGTGATGATATAAAAGTTTTAAGTTAATATATTGAACCAATTACGTAAATTATAGTCCTAAATACGAAGATGTGACGAGCAGTAACCAATATATTGGCAG
This sequence comes from Idris sp. 1 HC-2018, assembly GCA_022817325.1. Classification (NCBI taxonomy): domain Eukaryota; kingdom Metazoa; phylum Arthropoda; class Insecta; order Hymenoptera; family Scelionidae; genus Idris; species Idris sp. 1 HC-2018. The sequence continues at coordinate 5,136 of JABFPM010002092.1, read as the reverse complement.
TGGAAAGTTTTCAATAGATATTCTTCATGTAAATAAAAATAATTTTTTTTGAAAAATATAAATGGTTGAAAATTTAATCTTATTTAGCAAATATCCGTTAAAAAAAATATTTTTGATATTTGTGCGCAGTTTTCATGCTGGAGGCAAATATGAATTTAATTGTAGCGTAATCTATGATGGAACTCAGTAAAACAGATATTTTAATTCTTTTTGATGTATTTTTTTGAAATATAATGAAAAGTGATTTTATATAAATATCAAACCATTAACGTAATATGAATTTTATTGTCGATTAAAAATCTCTAAATTAAGATATATTTAGTTTGTTGTCTGTTATAATAGGAGTTGACTCTTGTATTGAAAAAATTGTTCACAAAATCAATATGTTTAAAACAAGTAATTCATTTTGGTAGTCTATTATCAACATTTAGAACTTTTCATTTATATGTCAAATTTTTAATAATTGAGATTTCGAGTTTGAGATGATATAAGCTTAAAACTGTAAAAAGTATATGAGTAACAAATTTTGTATTAGGCAATTTACTTTTTTTATATAAATACATTGATAATGCTAATCCTTTGTGAACAAATAACTAGCTTTGTGAAAATAACAATAAATCAAACACAGTCAACATCCTGTTATTTTTTAATGGTTCAAATTATTTATGTAATTAATTTTAACATACTTAACACCAGCAGGACGGAGGCGACAAAGTTATCGCTTTTGCAAATTCAAATTTCAATATAAGTCGTATTTTTAATCCGGTCTCTACAAAAATTAGGGACAATTATTTTTTTCCTATACTTTAATGATTTGTACAATTCAAAATTTGAAATTTAATTATTAAAAAAAGCTATAATTAAGTCTTCCAAAAAGGACGGAGGCGACAATTTTGTCTCTTTTTGAATAAAAATTGTCATTCAACAAAAAATTAAGTCTTCTACAAATGTTTTAGTAATATTTGAAAAATATTAATTATTTATCTTTTGAATACTAATATCTAATATTTAAATAATAAATTAAATGTTAAAAATTGCCTTTGATTATCTAATATTTACTCTTCATATTATTAACAATTTATCGCAATAAACATTTATAGAAATTCTTGTTTGTTGACACAACCAATAGTATCCTCTTTTTGCAAAAGTTGGGAGAAATTAATTTTAAGTGTTATTCGAATTAATTTTTCTCAGAAAAAATCGTTGTAATTGGTAAATTTTTGTTTTACATCCAATTTTAAAGTCTGTACAACTGGTTTACTTTCATAAGTGTACCATTATTTATATAAAATCTAAACAATTATGTATTAATTAAACTAAAAAATTAATACTGATTTGTGTTACTGACAGAAAACACTAAAAAAATAGCCAACAATTAAATCAGTCCAGTTTAAAATTTCGACAAATAAATATGTACATTATCATTTTAATAAAGCATAACGTACTGACTTATTCGGTTCTGACAGCCCACAGATTGTTCCCCCGTAGGTGATTTTTTTAACATACGAAGAATGAAATATGATTGAAAATTTTTTATAATCATTCATAATGTCATAATTTATTATTATATTATTATTTAAATGAAAGTGACAAATTTGTCGCCTCCGTCCTTCTAGGGGGTCGAAATGTCTGTCTTTTTAATAGAAAACTTTATTTTGTATAAACCAAAATTGATTATTGAAAAAGTAACAATTAATCGCCTTGTGCATGCCAACCAAACCATCTCCTGATTGGTTGGTTTTTAAAGAGAAGGGGGGAGTTGCGATTTGGCCTTGTTCTTTAAGCTTACTCAGGTCAACATTTTTCAGTTTCCAACACTTGTTAGTGCATGTTTATTACTTAGAATTTATATTTTTTGAAGTATTATAAAATTAAAATACGTATGAGCAGTTCCATAAAACATTTCCCTTTAGCAGTAAAAAATCAAATTACGGTCTACAATATGTTTTACAAAACAAAATAGTGATGCCCTCAGAAATTTTTGCAAAATAATTTTTTTTTTTTCAACATTAAGCAGTCAAATCTTTTTTGGCTGCTTAATTTTGACTACATTTAATAAACAATTTTGAAAATTTAATTTATTGCGATTTTTTTGCTTTTTTGTAAAGCCATATTACATGAAAAATGGCAAAGTTACAGCCATTTGAAAAAAGTGCATTTTTCTATTGTTTTGGTCATAAATCTGTTATTTTTCATCAAAAAACCTTTTTTAAAAAAGCAAATGAAAGCTTTAAATCTCTACTTTTTGATACAATTAATTCAAATTAACAAAACTAAACACCAGATGGCGTTATATTCGGTTTAACGCAAACCAATTTTATGGAAATTTTGTTTCAATATCAAAAAATTTAATTTTGTTTTAATCGTAATTTTGTCGACTAAATTTGATAAAAATCCTCTTGATTCTGATTAATTTCGCAGAAAAAATAAAATAATTTGAATAAAAAATCAGAAAAATTTCATTTTAAAAACCAAAAATGAATCAAAAGTCAAAATTAATGAAGTTTAATCATTATTATCGATTAAAATGAAAGGGTCATATGAATTATCATTTTGTGTGTAAGAAATTGTGCATTTATCGTTAAAAATTTTTTTATTCGTTTACTTTTTTCCGAGGATTATTAAGCTATATTTTTATGTTGCTTCGAATACTTTCTTTACAATTCAAAACAATACAAAATTCCAAGAAATTTTCATTTGCCGTTTATTTTTATTGCTCAAAAACATGGACTTCAACTTTTAATAAGCAAAATAAAGATTTAGTTTATTTTTGCTTTTGAGTTTAGTTCTAACAGTCGTACAATTCGTATCCTCAACAACTGTTTCGTACTTATTTTTCATTTTTCCAAAGGGTTTTCAATCGTGACGAAGAAATTGGAAATTTCAAAAGACGAAGTGAACAAGGTCGACAAAAGAAAACTACAGTACGTAATGACCGTTTTATTGTTCACCAAGCTTTAGGAAACATAACATCAACAGCAAGGTCCATTCGTAATCGTCTTCTTAATGATGACATAGTCAACATTTCTGCTGGTACGGTGAGAAGACGTTTGCACTCTTCAGGATTAAAATCGCAAAGACGGGTAAAAGTTCCCATGTTAACAAATAATCATCATCGTGAAAGATTTGCTTATGCTTGCGAACACATACATTGGACGCTTGATCAATGGAAACAGGTGCTTTTTATAGACGAATCCAGATTTTGTATTGAAAATAACGATTGTCGGATTCGTGTGTGGCGTAGACGTGGAGAAGCTTTCAACGAATAATGTTTGAATCCTGTAAAAGCTTTCAATGGTGGGTCAGTTATGGTTTGGGCTGGTGTATCTTGGAATTACCGCACTGATCTCGTTGTTGTTCCACCTCCAGGCATGAATTCTCAACGTTATATTGATGAGATTTTAAGATCATATTCTGCCTGTTTCCAATCGGCGACGTAATCGATTCATTTTCATACAGGATAATGCTAGACCACACACAGCCCAAAACACACTTCAGTTTTTCGCAGATCACCGCATAACTTAACTAAGACATCCAGCAAGAAGCCCAGACTTGAACCCAATTGAGCATGTATGGGACATGTTAGGTCGTCGCCTGAGAGATCGCCCTAGACAACCAGAAAATTTCGAAGAACTGAAAACTGCATTAATTGAAAGTTGGCAAGAAATCCCTCAAAACGACATTCGTAAATGTATCAACATGCAAGATCGGTGTCAAAGTGTTACTGATAATCGCGGTGGTTACGCACGTTACTGAAAATTGACGCTTTTACACACACACAGGAGTTAAGGGGGGGGGGGGGAAGGGCGGATCTTCGACGTAGGGTTTTAGTGAGTATAAAAGCCTCACACTGCACAGTATCGGACGTGAAAGTAAATCAAGTTTTGAATAAATATGATATTGATGTATGCATGATAAATGAAACTAAATTAATTAAAAAAGACAAAACCTACTTCCCAAACTATAAATTACTGAGAAAAGACAGAGAGGATGACACTAGAGGTGGGGGTTTGATAATTTTGATAAAACACGATATTAAATACACACAAATACAAACAAAAACAACAAGCTGCGAATCTCTTGGCGTAAAAGTAGACAACACAGCATTATTTTCCATTTATCAAAGACCCCAAAACAAGCTAAACAAAAACGAAATAAACACACTTCTTAACTCTTGTAATTCCACCCTAATTCTGGGAGACTATAATGCACGTCATAAAAACTGGGGATGTTTGACAAACAACTCAAATGGCATACAGCTAAACAATTTCATAAATAATAGTTCAGCAAATTTAATTTTCCCAACAAACTACACATTTATCCCTTCCCAACAAAACATGCACCCAAGTACGATAGACCTGGGCATTGTAAGAAATGTCAAAAGTGGTATCAAAATAGACGTACTAAATGAACTAAGTTCAGATCATCTTCCTGTTTTAGTCAACATTAACGATTCAAACATTCCTCTGTTAAACATAAATCCTCCAAGAAACATGAAAAAAACTGACTGGAACAAATTTCAAAACAAATTAAACGACTTTATAAATAATGAAAATAAAAATACACTAAATCTTGAAAATATTGATAATAAAATTGACGCTCTCAGTGCGGCAATCACAGAAAGCCTCAATGATATCACCACAAGTATCAAAAACAAAAAATACACTGATTTACCTGAAAACATTAAATTAATAAACCAGAGAAACTTTTTTAGACATAAATACCAAAGAAATCATGTGTATGAATATAAAAAACTATATAACCAACTAAACAACAAAAAATTCCCTATGGAAATTAACAAAAAAACTAACAAAATCTGACACAAATGTCATTCCTCCATTCAAAATAGATAATACAGTTATAACAGACGAAAATAAAAAAGCAAATGCACTTGCAGAAAACTTTGCCAGAGTTCACCATCAAAATGACAACATGGGAACCCTACAATTTTATGATGAGATTTCTGAGGCCGTCCGCCAGTTGCTAAATAAACAAAACATTCATGACATCAGACCTACAAATATCACCGAAGTAAATAAAATTATTAAAAAACTGAGAAACAACAAAACTCCTGGTGAAGACGCACACTGATGCCAAATCGCCATTTCGTGGCCAAAAATCATAAAATCGAAGTTC
>JABFPM010002091.1:0-11417 GCA_022817325.1 Idris sp. 1 HC-2018 | reverse complement strand
TTTTTTTTTTTTTTTTTTTTTTTTTTTTTTTGGTTTTGAAAGTTGCAAAACAGCAAAACTACATGTCGAGAAATTCAATTTTTTACTACAACAAGGATAAATGAATTTTAAAATTGCTATGTTCTACTTTTGTGTTTCACTTTTTCCTAGTGTCTTATTATTTTGGCGCGAAACATTACTACTGAAGCTTTTGACCTGCTACCCTGCCACTTGTTAGTCTCAAATTCATGGAAACAGGCTTTATTCTCTGCATTGAAAAGAAAGTAGCCAACTTCATGTTGTTGTTTCCCACCACCAAACCCACCTACTTTCCGCCACTTGCTGCCAACTGCAAACTGTTACTCACGTGATTTGTATTAAATACAGGAATTTATATTTTAAATTTTTTTTCGAGAAAAAGTGTTTTACAGTGTTATAATGTATGCATTTTTTATATTGCTAATGAAATAATCATGGATGAGAATGAAGAAAAATTGGAACATGCGTATATTGTTTACTGTGACAATAGAAAAACTGACATCGTTAAAATTAATCGGATTTTACGTAAAAGATGCTTTTTCAAACCGACAGATTCCAACGATTTTGATTCATTGAGAAAATATTATCTTGTAAAAGAAAATGTTGATTTGACAAAACAAAAAATATGCAAAGATGACGTTAGGAGTGTAATAATTTTATTATTAGGAGGTAAATATACTTTATCTAATAATTTAACATTACTAATAATTAAATTTTTTTTATTACAATTTAAGAACATTGTACCTAATGCTTCATGTACATGGTTTGCTAATTGACTGTGTATAAATGTTTCATGTCTTACAATTATTTATATTTTAAAAGATGAAAATTGGCGTTTTCATTAGGACTACTGTAAAAGTCATTTCCGGGTCACTTTTTAACAAATTACTTGTTTATGTTTTAATGAAAGATATAGTTTTTACATATATATTAATAAATGTAAAGCAATTTTTTATTCTGGATATTTGACAGTGTCAATAATTTTTCATTACAATCAAGTGAATATTTTACATCATATATAATTAAAAAGAGGATTAAGAGGATGGACAAGTGGATTTTTACCGACATTATAGGTTTTAAAATTAAATTTAAATTAAATTAAATTAAATTAATTTAAAATTAAATATTATAATAAAAGTACTATTTTGGAGAGATAGTCGGTGTTCTTTGTCACTGAGAAAACATTTCTGCATTTTGGAAATAGATTTTTGTATATTCCTTTGCCCGAATTTTTTAAGTTTAAGTGTCAAAAAAGTTTCGGGCACGTGTTTCGCGCAAACGAGTAAACAAAAATTGATTTACAAAACGCAGAAATGTGTTCCCAGTGACAAAGAATACCGAGTAACTCTTTAAAACATGAAATAAATTATAATTTTAATTTTATTTAACAAATCTGTAATGTCGGTAACAAACGACTTGTCCATCCTCTTAAAAAAAAATTAAGTTTGATTGTCAACTTTTGACCCAGTATCTTCAGGTATTTTTTTTATGAAATGATTATAAAAAAAACGCTTGAAGATACTGAGTCAAAAGTTGACAATGAAACTTTATTTTTCTTTAACCATTCGATTCTCCCACAATCATAGAATTGCATGATATATTTTAAAAACTGAAATATTTTAACAAAAGATTTTTATTTAAAAAGACACTAACTCCGTGAAAGCAGAACTGAGAGATCACCTTAAAAATGTAATATCTCATGAGTTTGTCTTATTAGTTTATAAAATTTTTTTATTTTTTTAGTATTTCAATACAAATGAATGATTGGTAAAACTATGTACAAATGATTATGCTTTTTTCTTTTAAAGATTCAGAGCAAGATATTAAAGAACGACTTAACAGGCCTCCGCGTATAAGAATTCCAACGACTCGAGTAATTAAATCTATGTCACATAACTCAGATACTGATACCGATGAATTTGAAGAAAAATTGATCAAGTCACCTCCTAAGGATAAGGTAATTTCTGTCTTTTTTTCGTTACACTTTTATTACGTTTTCGCATAATGTTTTTTCATATTATTATAATATGTAAATCAAAATCAGTGAATGCAGATGATTTTTAATGATCTAAGAGTAAAGTTTAATTTGGACTGATAAATTAGATAATTATTTACTCATTTTTCATTACTACTTTGTTATTTAAATAGTATTTTTTATTGTCACGGATACATCAATAAAAATCAATTACATTTCAATGATTTTAATTTAGAGAGTAATATTTTATTTCCATTTTCTAATTGAATTATTAATTTAATTTTGCAGAATCTTTCTATCATAGAGCAAAAGAAAAAGTTTCTAACTCAACAACGTAAATTCAATAGCTGTACTGTTAGTAAGGAAAAGGTATGTATATATTACACAATGTATTAAAGATAGTTGTAGATATAATTTTCTTAGTTTTGGTATGAACATGCATTTAGAAATTGGAGACAAATCATATCAATTTCCCTATAAAATAAAATTAATTTTAAATGAAATCCTGAATTTATTTAAGGTATACAGATTCAATTTTCTATAGAATACGGTTAATATGCAAAAATTATGTCATAAAATTATATTATTTATTTGAAATATAGTAAAATTTCATCTGTATACTTTAAAATTTAATTGAATGGTTTACTAAAATACAATATTGTGTACTTTCATTTTTCAGTTAAAATAAAGTTTTGGTTTAATAAACAATAAAATGGATTGAATATAAATTTTTATATAAAATAGTATGTTTGTTATAATACTTTTAAAGCTCTTATAGAAATGTGTATGAAATATAATTTAAATTGTACTCTCATAAAGTAAATTTGCTATCAAAGAAAATATAAATATATTAATTATTTACAACAAATGTAATAATTATTCTTAATAATAATGTAAAATAAAATGCTGCCCTCACTAATGTATTTTTAATAATTTATTTCAGTTATTCATCAGCACAGAATTATATTATCATACTTTCTTCACTTCAACTTACAGAAAAACTTAGTTTTTATTTATGAATTTAATATTTTATTTTGTTTTTGTTCCAAACAAATGTATTCATTAATAATGCAGTATTAAATGTATATATTTATATTATACTATTTTGTGATGAAGATTTTTAGGAGAAATTGAAAATGATAAATCTTTTAAAGTACATTTTCATGCTAAGGTTTCCAATAAAAAAAAATAATAAATATTATTATTAATGTACAATTTAAAATTAATCGCTTTGAAAATATTTATTTATAGGAATCTTTAAAACACAAAGAATCGACTGACAATTCCAGAAGTCCACACAATGCTCCAAAATACGATAATTTAAGAAAAAAATCTTCGGTTGTCTGTCAACCTGAATTGGTATCTCATGTAATGGATAAAAGTTCTTCCAGTATACAGATTTCTTTACAAACAAAAACTTCAGCATCACTACGTGCCGCCAATGTACGACGTACATTATTAGCTTCTTTCTCTTCCCAAAAAGAACATAATGAAGAACATTTTGAAACTCGCAACCGAACCCCAGTTCGTGAAAGCCAGCAAAGATTTGATCGACTAGGATCTGCGCGATCACAAAGATCACGTACACTAACACCACTTCCTGAAGGCCACAGAGATTGTGATGGCTCAGGTACTACTCGATCTCAAAAAGTACGTAAGTCATCGCACGCACGCAACCCAGTCGGTGGTACCCAACCAGAATCTGATGATTAGGAATCAACACCTTCAAACGGTCCAGGATCACGAACGCGATCTTACTCACGGAGTCCAGTTCGTGAAAATCAGCGAGAGTCTGATGGCTTAGATTGTACCCCACTTCAAGAATCACGTATGCGGTTTCGCTCTCGCACCCCAATTCATAACAGACAGCAAGGATCTGATCGAGTAGGATCTGCGCGATCACAAAGATCTCATCAACGTTTTTATCGTTCACGAACCCCAGTTCGTGACAGGCAGCAAGGGTCTGATCGACTGGGATCTACGCGATCACAAAGATCACATCAACGCTTTTATCGTTCACGAACCCCAATTCGTGAAAGACAGGGAGAGTCTGGTAATAATTCATCTCGATCTCGTCGGTATTCAACATTGAACTTAGTTTCTCCTCAACGAGAAAATCGTAACCAAGTACGAGTTCCACGCCGTGGAGCATTTTTAAGAGGTGAACGTCAGCCTGTTGTAGAGCCAAGAGAACCAGAGTACGATAATGATGGACAAATGTATCCTATGCGATATGAAGCAAGAAATGGACAGGTTTATATTCAGTTATATTAGTTTATTACTTTTAAAACTTGATAAAATACAATGGAACCTCATTTTGAGATAATGGTTCAGTTTAACTTTCTCTTAAAACGCTCTAACTTATTCCCTGTTAATTAGTTGGAATTCATTTCAAATTTATTTCATTCAAGCTTCGGAAATTGAAATTAATGATTTTTTTAAATCAGTTTTACATAGAGCACTTTCGTACCTTTCTTGTTTTATAATAAAATGTAATATATGAACATTCTTTCTTATAAAAATTCTATATTTTGTAAGCTCTTTATTTATCAAGTATATGAATTATTTTTATAAATTATGTAAGATTAGTATATAGTAACTTCTTCTGTACACATGACAGTTGTTAATAAATTAAAAAAAAATTATTATTTGTATTCTACTATTTTACAAAAATTAGAAGGATTAAGGAAATAAATTACAGTATTTTTTATATAAGTATAATCATATTGAAAAAATGTATGATAGTAAAATTTCTATTTTTAAATCTTTTCAGAATGTTACACCCATCGTTTACAAAATCAAAATCTTACTGGAGAGCGGTTCGAAAATGCGATGAATAACATAAATTATTTTATAGGCGAAAAAAGAAAGGATTTAATAAGCACATATAAAAGAATTGAACCTAGCAATCCAACATCCATACATTCATCGCCAAGACATCAGTCATCTGGCAGTCTACCTGTCTAGTAGTTTAGTTTAAGTTGTGTTTTACATTTGTAAGTTAAAGATGCAAGTTTAATATATTATGTATATGATATATAATTTATTAATTTTTTTTTTCTAAATAAAATATAATAACTGTAATATTGGTTTCATTACTGATCCATATTTATACTAAAAATTTTTTATCCACACTTTGTACGTTTTTTATTATATTGTTATTTTGTGATTCCCGGCAGCGGGTGCCGATTCGCGGACAACTGTTACTTTAACTACCAAGTAAAATCTGTATGTATTAAAAACGTAACCATTGCTGGTTTTCCAAGTACTGAGTGTCGCGAAGTCCAAGCAACTGCTACTTATAGGTTGTTACTTATGAACTTTAGGCAAAAGATTGGATTTAGCGGCACTCAGTGCTTGGAAAAGTGGCAGTGATTGCATTTTCAATACATACAGGTTTGCTTGCTAAAACTGACAATCGCTGCTTTGAGTTATTTTGCGTGTATATTGATTATTTTTCTTTCGTAAAATTTTTATTACCAAATTAATAATGTATAGGTATATGCATACAGAAACCCAGATAGGAACCTACATAATTTCCGGTGTCAAATTGTTATCTAGGAAAACATAAAGGTTCCCATATGGGAAACTACCTAGGAACACATATCATTTCCTATATGAGATCCTAGATGCTTATTTTTGTTAGGGGATCTTTTCTTATTCAATCTCTTTATCTAATTTCTTTCTTTGACTAAGCGCTTCTTTGTACCTTGAGTTGGAATTTCTGACTGCGTGGATCATAGCTTTGGAAACTTCTATCTTCTCAATTCCACCACTGTCTGTTACAGCATCATAAATTTGACGTTGAGCAATTAAAGAATTACTTTTTTGATTTTCTATAATGCACTCTTTGTTGATGGAGAAGCCTCTTTCAAGAAATGCATTGCCATGCGACAATATTAGAAGCATCTGCACGAGTTTTTTCAAGTATTCATAAGTTTTTGAATTTTGAAGAAGTTGCATCCAGAAATGATCCAAGCGATTCGTTTCTCTTGAAAATTCAGCCATTTCATTTACTGCTTGTTTATCTGACAAGAGATTTGAGTATTCTCTTTTAATACTATCTGCAATAGAAGGAGCTAACAAATTACTTTCAACTACAATTTCAAGAGTTTGTTTCAAATTTTTAACTGCAAGATTTTTATCAGAAACAATAGATGATGGGTTCAAACAAGTCAAGCTTTTTGTCAGTGGGTATTTAAGTGGAGACTTTTCCCACAGTTTGTCAACAAATGTTAAAATGCATGTTCTGCAATCGTTACGAAAAAACAAAACATCTTTTCCCACAAGATTTTCACATTTCCCCAAAGCTTTACTTGTACCGAATCCAATATCTATCTCCTTTATTGGTAAAAGATTGCTTTTGTCATTATAATTAATTTTGGTTAATGATTTGCTATTCAAAATCTCTGGGTTTATAATTCTGCTTAAAACATTTCGAATAAGTTCATATAATGATGAATATAAAAATGGAGCGCAAGGCTTGTCAATTTGAAATTCTCTTAAGAAAGGCTCGACGTCGCTGCAAAATGTTTCAAAAAATGCCAGCTTTGCTAAAAGAAGATTATCTTCTAACGCTTTTTTTACGGTTTGAAAACTGTCACAAGATGGTTGTTGATTGGTGGGTCTTTTCAAAACTTCTTTCATGTATTTTTGAAGATGCGGTAAAAACAACAAAGCTCTTGTTATAGCAGGTCCATTTTCCAACCACCTAGTTCCGCAAAATGATTTAGGAAATAGATCATAACCAGTAATTTTTGTAAAATCACCTTTTCGAGCTGGTGAAAACTCAAAAAGGTTGAACAAGGCACGCAGAAATTTACATAATGACCAATTAGTTTTTTTTATGCCTGTTTTAAAAGCGACGTTGACCGTGTGAATTCCACAAGAACCAAGTTCCAAGAATTGTGGATCATCTAAACTAGGACGCAAATCTTTTTTCAATAATTTTAAAAGTTTGAAGTTTACCGCTGGGCCATCCATTGAAATTTGTAAAAAATTTTTAAAGTTGAAATCTGTCATTGCTTCAGTCAATCCTCGAAATAAATCTTCAGCTTTGCAACTTTGCAAAAAAATAGATGTTAAGTATCGTGATTTTACTTCATTGCACCCTGGGTCCCAAAATTTAACTGCTACGTCCATCTGCTGGGATTTTGCAAATTGGTTCAAACTTTCATCAAATCCAATCACAAAATGTTCAACATTTTGAATAATTTTTGAAAGTTCTGAATTATAATAAGGACCGAGACCGTAAGTTATTATATAACTTGTCTTAGTTTTACCGAGTTCCATTTTTTGTACGATATCACAATCGGGAAACATTTTTTTCATTACGCTGATATCATTTGCTGTACTTCGAAGAGACTTATGTTCCATGATAGTTTCTAGACACCATAAAGTTTCAGCTTTAGTCACATCATCTTTTAAGATATACGGTTTAAGTGTCGATTGAAAATTTTGTTTGCATTTTGAAGATTCTGTGTGTGTGGAATTATTTGTTAATAATTTTAGCGATGAACTCTCTGTAGATGGAATGGTTTTTGATTTTGGACAGGTCTCAGATTCCTCTAAAATATGGTTGGCAGATGCTTTGTTGTCTAAAATAAATGTTCATGTATAAGATACAGTATAAATGTACTCGATATATTTAAAAACAATTTCTTTGACAAATAAAAAAAGTTCTGATTTTAACGGCATAAATCATTTTATTCATAATTTAATTTAATTTTACAATTTATTTTTCGTGAAATATTTCAAGTCGACTAATTTTTATCAACATAGTTAATCATGTGTCAATTTTTTTGTCTGTTAACTATTGAATCGTAACAATACTAAAAAAATAAATAATAGACATAAAAATATTCAAGTAATAATTCATATAAATTTAGCATTACCTATTTTTTTATTTGTCAAATATTGACAAAATTTTTCTGAATTCAGCTCTTTTTCTTGGTGCTTCACCGATTTGGTGTGACTTTTTAAAGCAGATTTTCCCATTGACATAACATTAATAATAACATTGCACAAGGTACATTTTGCAAGGTAATCGTCACTTGAATGAGGAATCGCCCACGGATATTCTATTTTCCAAGAGTTCAAGAATTTTGTTTTTCCTCGCTTAGACATTTTTTCGATTTTTCTGGAAACAACAATATATAAATGAGAAATGTAAAATAATTTATTAATGATATTCCAATTACTTCCAAAATTACAATAATTATGAATTTTAGAATGAAAAATAAGTAACAGAATAAAAAAAAATTAAAAATATTACTTCATGTAAACATATCAACACAATGGTTTTTTTATATCATTTTGTTTACATTTAGTATACATTAAATGAGAATTTATATAGCATCAAATAGTATACTACAATTTAATGAAATTAATCATAAACCCGAAATGCTCAGTAAACATACTTTTTCAACATTAAAAATAAATACTTACTTTATATCATTTTGATTTGAAGAAATTCGAACGAAAACACACACTTTCTCCTAACTATGTTATTCACTAAAAATACACGTTAAACAACACAACAACATATTTCCTAAAACTTAAACCGCATTTTTAAGTAAAATTCCATTAGGCATATTTTCGCGTTCTGTGATTGGACAGTTTAAAACAAAGGACAAATGTCTCTATAATTTACGGAAATGGTAATTAAATTTAAAAAAAAAATTGTTATGCCATAATTCCCGCATGAAAATTTTTTTCATAGTATATTTCCCGCTTTTTTCATGCATCAGAAAAATTCAAGTATAATTCCCGCTTTTCCCGCAATTCCCGCTTGGTGGACACCCTGTCGGAGTTGTAGATCTAATACACGTTGATAATGCAATTGAAATTATTTGTTTGTAAAAATAATAAACTTTTATCTCTATATTTTTAAAAATAAACCTTAAATTTATTAATGGAGTCTTGTACACGCCAAAATCGATCTTACATAGCTGACTGTAACCCAGGTCTTATTTTAAAAAAAAAATTATGAGAAATTAAAAAAAATATAAATAAACGGATAAACATTTAAAAGTAGCGGAAATATTTACTAGTATTTTTACTTAAACTAATCATTTATATAATAATTCAAACCTTTATATTAAATCATTGTAGAATGTTTTTTGTATAATAATTTACTAATATGTTATATTTTTCAACAATTTAACATATGAAGTCACAGATTGGTCTTTTTCAAGAATTTCAAGTCAATAACATTAATAAATTTCTAATAGTTTACTTTTTGAATATATAATACTATTTTCTTTTTTTAATTTGAATTTAATATAATTTAATATGTTTCAGATGTCTTTTTCAAAAAACTGACTGACAAAAAGGTGCGTAATCCACAAAATCAGATGAAAAAAGTGACTACGTACTTATCCAAGTACATTGGTGATCTCCATAAATCTTATCGTAAAAATCACGAATATTTTGAGCTAGAAAGACGACCAGATGATGAAATTTATAATTATATAAATAATATATAATTCTATAGTTTATAATTTATAGTTTTGTTAAAGTTTGAAAAACTATCCAAAGAAACGTTGCTGTTGTATTTCTCGTATGTTTAATATATGGTTATTAACATTTCTCCATTATGTAATGATCCTTTTACTTCTCTTAATTTTTTCTTCAGTTCTGCTCACCGGGGTTAGTGTCTTTTGAAATTAAAATTTTGTCTTAATGAATTACAATTTATAAAGCAATCCAGCTATCCTTGGTTAATGGAAGAATCTTGCAGTGAAATAAAAACTGATTTTTATTGTATACTTTTCGCCCTGCTTTAACATCCTTTGTTTGTTAAAACGTAGGTAATGAAACAAATGGGTGTTAGAGCAGGGCCAAAAATATACAATAAAAATCAGTTTTTATTTCACTGCAAGATTCTCCCAATAGCCAATACCTGCATTGCTTTATAAACTGTAATTTATTAAGACAAATTTTTAATTTTAAAAGACACTAACTCCGGTGCAGCAGAATTGAGGAATCGTCTTAAGAGGATGGACAAGTGCTGCTGCCACGGAGTTATGGACTTTTTAAATGTAATTAGTATTAAATTTTAGTATATGTTTTGGAATATTACTCGGTATTCTTTGTAAATGGGAGAATATTTCTGTGTTTTCAGAATCAATTTTTATTGACTCGTTAAATTGAATAACATGAACAATCTCTTGTGGTCGCATTTTGGAACTCAAAGAGTTTGTTCGAGTTATTCAGACTAACGAATAAATGAAAATCTATTTTCAAATGCAGAAATGTTCTTCCAGTGACAAAGAACACCGACTATCTCCGCAAATGGTAATCTAAAATGTTTTTTTAATTTTATTTAACAAACTGTAAATGCCGGTAATGTCGGTATTGTCCATCCTCTTAAGCATTTTATATTAATGCTAGAACGACCAGCCAAAACAATGATTTTTTGAGTTTCAATTTGTATTATGTTAAAAACAATACAAACAAAAAATAATTTTTAACTTCTGATTTTTTATATAAGAATCACAATTTGAGATTAATATTTAGTTAATGAGCACTAACAATCATAAGACGAGTTGCATAAAAATTTCCCATCGGGCGTTCTAGTAAAAAAAATATCAGATTGTTCATTTTAATTTAGATCTTCGGTTAACAACATACATATTATTGTACTCATTCAAATTCAAATACTTTTTTGAACAAAGAATTTTTCATTTAATAATTTTTTTATTTTTACATTTATTGTAAATTAAAAACCAGAAATTTTTTTAAAAATTTTCAGCTATTCACTTATTCGTAGACGACTCGCAAACGACTCGTAGACGATTCGCTAACGATACCGAATTCTGACTTGTTTTCAATACGGTGACGATTCGTTAAGGACTCAAATAAACGATTCGTTGGCGAGTCGTCAATGAGTCGCAAATTTGCAACTGGGCGGTTCTCTGTACAGGAGAGTATACAATTTCGCTTATAATTATCTGAAATCACATTAAATAATAGTTCTAATGCATGCAGTTTGAAGGTATACACTTATAGAATAGAACCCATACATTAGTTAATTTAAAAAAACTGTCCTGCTTTCTGATTGGTCGAAAAATCAGAAAACACGTTTTCTAATTTTTCGACACGTACGGTATTTTTTAAAATTATAAAAAAAATATAAGAACATTGGTTTTTTTATGCCCTAAAAGATGGTCATAAATTTAATCTGTGTATTATAAAATTTGACCTGGAAAAAAAATATTTTGTTTATCTAATAATATTTTTTTTATTTTATCCAATTATTTCTAATAATTAAATGTTTTTTCTCAAATTTTTACTTCAAATTGTGTCAATTCTTTATAGTTTGTCATTTTATATTATGCATTCATTCTTTTATAATTTGATTTTCACCTTGAGAATTATATTTGATAAATAAATTAATAAATAATAACTACTGTAATTTGTA
>JABFPM010002090.1:0-17724 GCA_022817325.1 Idris sp. 1 HC-2018 | reverse complement strand
TTCAGTAATTTTTTCCTAAAAATAAGATATTTAATTGCGGATGCACTTTGCAGAAATTAATTATTGAATTTCAATAATTAATTACTGAAAATCAGTACTCTGTTCATTACTTTTATGAAAAAAAATTAAAATTCTGAGTTTAAAATATATTTGTGTTTGATATTTCACATTTAGTTTTACTTGAAATCACCTAAAAGTTTTAAGTAATTAATTTTATTTTTGTATTAAAAAAATTGTCATTCAAACTATGAAACTGTTATGTGATTTTCCAGATTACTATTTGTTTTAATTGAAATCTCACAAATCGTACAATTGATGTTAGTTCAATTCAAATTGTGGTCATTGGTTTTACGTCACCTTGATTTATCGATTTTCTAGCACATCATAAATACACATGCGTAATTCAAAAACTTTAAAAGAAAGTTTCATAATATTTTTAATCAAAATTTCATACTGAAAGTTATTTGAACTCAAAGAGAAAAGATTTCCGCAAATAATTATGATCAACATGTTTATTTTCCAGTTTTAATATTAAAAAAATTGTGAAAGAAAAATAAATTGACAATATAAGTTTGATTTTTTAATTTTTTTTTTATGTGTTGAAGATAATTGTCAGTTTAGTTTAAATTTATGGACTCAGTTGCAGATATGGAATTGCGAGTTTTTTTTTAAGCATTTAAATGATAAATTTGTGGAAAAACATGAAAAACTTATCAATTTTTTTTTTGGAATTGTCAGTTGCATCGTACATAAAGCTTGAAATTACGTTAAAAAGAAATTGTGGAAAAAAATGATTTACTAATGATTGAAATGAGAAAATCTAGTTGTTATAAGAAGCAGAAATGTTGAACAAGTTAATCTTTTATCAATAATTTTATTTTTGTAGAACTAAAATTTAAACAAAGTTTTATACTGGTTTTATAAATTCCGAAAAATTAAAATAAATCATTAACACAATTCATTCGCATGATGATTTAGTACTGAAGAAATAATTATTAATAATTATGCAAATATTAAATTAATTTCTTGCAGTTCGTACAAATAAGTATTAATTCAGTACAATCATAAATGCAGAGCAACCTTTTTCTTGCCATTGTAACTTCTCAAATACATTCACTTTAAACACATGTAATTTTTATTAAAATTTGTTTAAAAAGCTAAATGATTTTTTGCTGTTTTTCAGCACAACATATAAGAATTATTTTTAATTATTTTTTTGTATATTTTGTTTATTTGGACAAAAATACATAATATAAAGTTGCAAAATTATTCAGTACAGAAAACTCTCAGAAACGTGGACATGCTGGAATGTATTCTGCTTGAAATATTAATATTTATTCTTTACAATTAATTTAATAATTGATAAATAGTTATTGTCAGTTGTAAGCTTTTCATTAAAAACAAAATAATGTAAATTATAATTTAAAAAATCTATTTACCGATTATAATCAATGTAGCTTAGGAGATACATCAGTATGATAGCACAAGAAGAACTAACATTCATTTGATCAATTAAAAATGTTAATTAGGTTGTTCAAAATTGTCAAATGAATGGTTTTACAGTCGATATAATGTTTTAGTAATATAAAATATTAATTTTACGAAAATAGTTGTTTTTCGTACAAGCACTCAAACAAAAAATCGGTAACTTTTACTAACTGAGTAATGTCAACTCGGCAATGTAGTAAACTTAACTATACATGACAGTTATTGAAAAATTATCGTACTTTTGAAACTACTTTCGTAATTTGTTATATTTTTTGTTGTTTTTTAGTTGATAAAATTCTCCCATCCGTAGTCAACACCGATACATGGCTGTTTTTTCGAAATTAATTAAAACAATCAAATAATTTAAAATATCACTAAAAATAAGAGAGAGATAGAGATTTTCCTTTCGGCATTGCGTTAAATCCATTACAAAGAATAATTTATATCTAATTTTAAACTATCACATCAGTGAACAAATTTACTAAGTTTTTCAACTGTTTTGATTTCAAATGTTTTGAGTAATACAAATATTTTTTTCAGTCAGATCTACTACATAAATTAAGTTGACCATAAAATTAACTAGAAAATATAATTAACGTGAATATAGTCACGTTAATTGATATTCTAGTTGTAATTATTATATTTTCACTTGTATTAACTATAAATGCCTCAACCATGAACATACAGTTAATTTAACAACGCATCGTTTTCTTTTTTCTTAACAATAAAATGAAATATCTATTTGAAAAATAATGAATAATAATTTTTTAATGATTATTTCATCGTAACAACGAATTAAATTATTATGTTGTTTTTGATATCATCGTCCTATTGTATCCCTGGAGATACGGGCAAATCTTTAGAACTTTTAACTTACCTGTCGCTCGCATTTCATTTCAATTTTGTGGATTATTAAATTGAAGATTTTAGTTTTTATGGTTTGCACACTTCAAATTATTATAGTTTTACACTTTGTAAGCATTTATAAGTATATAAGAATTATATTTTGAAGATATTTCAAACTCCCAAGTCCAAATTATTACGTCTTTGACATGTTCCTTTAGGTTATGCAGACACATTTTCTTTTTTAATTTATAAACAAAGAATTAAACTGGAATTAAAAAATTAATAAACATTGCTTTTAACTTTATCAAATGCAATAAGCACAAATTAAATGATGCGCATTTAATATGTAAACTAAAACAAATCATCAAAATCTGTCCCTGAGTTTTGACGTCAAAGACGTAATACATTTTGTAATTGAAAATATTTATATTTAAAAATATTTTAATACTTCTGGATGAACTGCACAATATTTTGATGTATTAAAATATATGTGCGTGCAATAAAATCTAATATTGTATATTAAAAGCTACTTAATTAATTGAAAGACCGTTTCAAAATACACTGGACAGAAAAAAAGACCACCTAGTTAAAATCAAAATTTAGGCCACTTTCAAGCCGTCGTGACGCAAAAGCCATAGTGTAAAAAGCCAATCATTTTAGATCAAAAGTGACTGGCTTTGTTTTGCCCCTCTATGAAAAAGATGCGAAAATGCAATGAAAATTTCAGTTGGCCGTAAAACGGCCATTTTTCATGGAAAAACCTTTTTTTTCATTTTGTTAAGAAAAAAATGCATTTTTAGAAATCATCATGAAAACCATAGGTTGTGCGGCAAATTTTTCCCATACAAAATTGAAAAAAGATTGTAGAGAATTGCCCATATTCTCACGTTTTCTTTAATTTAATTAAATTCAGAGGTCTCTATTGGGATGATTATTAGATTTTAGATCAGAAAAGAGTGATTTGTAAATTTTCAATTCATTACGATTCATGTCTGGGAAGAAAAGGGTTAAATAAATTCAAGTAAAAATATATTTATATATTTATATGCACAGTGTATGTTCATGCAAAAAGCATAAATAAAGTCATTAAAACTTAAAACAAAAATTACCTAGTTGATGGAGTATAATAACTTTTTAGAAAAAAAAGAGTTATATTTTATGATACAAAACTTCAGCTATAAATCAGAAAATTCTAAAATAATTTTAATTTGATATTTGAGAATACAAATTTAACATTTGTTTTTAGACATTCACTTTTATTTTACATAAATGCAATACTGATTTAGCATGAATACATAATTTCAAAAATATTTGTTGCCATGAATTTAGATATCAAGCTTCTTATTTCCAAAGTAATATAAAATATTACCAAAGCCTCAAGTTTAATCAAACAAATTCCAGATTGTGATAACGAAAACATGTAATGCAGATTTTTGTTGCAAAGATTTATTCAAAAATAGAAAAAACAAAGTTAATCTTTTTCAACTATTCCAATAACTATGCAAATATTACTTTTATTTTGTTTTTGTATAATGATTTCAATTTAAATCCAGATACTTTAAGAACTTCTAAAAATCATGTTGTATTATATAATATTGAGTTTTGAAAAGATTTTGCAGCAAGTACATTATCTCAATATATATTTATGTTTCATTTATTTTTGTCTTGATCATGTTACAAAAATAATGAATGTAAACATTTAAATGATTTTAAAGTTAAATGTACTATTATTCTCAAATTCCCTGCTTGATTAAAGTGTTGACATCTCAAATTTATTCATAATATAAATACGTTGTTTATAAGTTATCTCTCATAAGATTTATTTTGTAAGACCAAACATTGCAAGTAGTATATGCAAGCTCAATATTTAGTCAGACCCATGAAAAAAGAAATTTGAAGCCTTCTAACTTGTTGATGCAAAAAATATTATTTGTGGAGGTAATTTTGAAAATAATTAACAATATTAACAGCAAATAACTACATTTCTGTGTTCCACAAATGCAGTAAAAAAATTCAAATAAATGGATACCATTATTCCATTTTAATTGCAAATTTGACTATAAAACATTGTAATCCTTAAACCTATATGTCTGCAATGCAGGGTTATGCAATAAATATTTGTTCAATTTCGCTTTGCAAACAATCATTGCTTTGGCATTATCGGTCCTCGGAGAAATGATAAACAAAAATTTAATTGAATTAATTTATGTAAAAAATTGCATATACTGTTTGATATATTTATCTAATTTTCTTGCCATCGTTTCTTCAAGAAACATTCTAAGATAATTTTTTGAATTCTTTATTTAATTCAATTATCTTTCCAACATAGAAAATGTTATTGCAAAAACAGTTATTACTGTTGAAACTGCAACACCATCATACCGTATAATAAAAAGCTACCTTTTTTAAATTTTATATATTAAAAAAAAAATTATTATAATTACTGACATTATTGACATATAATTAATGCAAAATTGTAAAAGACACAAATTGAAAGTTCACATTATTTAAACTCTTCTGCAATGTTATCAGGATTAAGTTTAGTGTAAATATTGTACTTGAATTTATTTTAATTGCACTCGGCTATAATTGCACGTTCTGTTGACAATAAAACCTTTTTAGGTTAATAAGTGCTTCACAACGAATTGCCTTCGTTATTATGGTAATAGTTAAGGTAAAGTGTAATCAAATGACATAATGTACATAAAACAAATAACTTGTGAAAATTTAACTGACGTATTTAACACCTATATACAAACAGTCTACAGTTTTGTCTAGCTAAGTGTTGCAAATCAATTTTATTGCTATATACTATCTTTTACCTGAGAAGACATTTCCCAATATTTGTCTAATTTAAATAAACCATCAGTTGAAACTTCTATCAATTCGACAAATTTGTTAACTCCTTAATTCTAAATTTCTCCTCTTTTTTCCAATTTTATTTCTAAAAAGTTAATAAAAAATCATGTACAGATTTTTTACAGAACTAAAATCATTTCTGGGCCAAATATTTTTGTTCATGAGAGGAAACAAGTAACTTTTGTGGAAAAACATTTCGTCAAACTTTTTTCCCAACCTAAAACAAAAAACCAACATAACCTTAAAAAACGGTTCTTCTTTTATGAAAAAAAACTTTCCCAATTTTTCTGTTAAAAGTAAAAAAAAATTCTCAACATTGATTTGAAAATTTGTTTCGGATAAACATTTGTCCGCGCTAGTTTAGCATGCTCAGTGCCCGGCGGTGACCCGATTAACCCTCCCGGTTGACCAAACAAACCCGCGACAACAAACAGCACCACCCCCGGGGCAATAACTCTTGTGCCCCCGCATTGGCCTTATCTTTTGTAGCGGCTTTTTGCGAAAAAGTTCTTGATAATGTTGAACACGAGATACTATGAGATGCTGCCGTCCGGGACCGTACTCTACTATCGATCCTTGAGCCGACCAAGCAACCAACACCGACGTTGCGCGTTCACCAACACTCGGCAAAGCCAAGTTTCGCAGCCCTAACGTTGCCAGTGCATTTTAGTTTGTTCCGAGTTCTAGACCGGTCAACATCTCTGGCTTTTAGTATGTCGCGTTTCACGCAACTCGTGTACCACGCATGATCGACAGCTTCCGCAATTGTACGGCATGTGACAGAGAAAAGCTATGACAACGGTTGACAGTTCTCGCATTGTAGCCGCTTTGTGAGAGCGGTTTGAGCTTTTCGTTTGAAGGCTTGTATCTTGACGTCACGTTTACGGTAAATTTCGCTTCATCGATAATCACTCTTGTTAATCTGCCCCAAAAAGCCAGAAAATTGATCGTTTAATTAATCACACTGAAGGAGCTTCCTTCCAGATGACCGTGCGAAATTTTTATGTAACAGTCGGCCTGCTGTGCTTGTGATGGTGTGCCGCGTGGCGGTCAGACTTTGAGAAAAGCTAGTGCAGAGTTGCTTTGCGAATTGTTGTTTGGACCGAATTTATTTGGAAGTGATTTTAAAAGTTACTTGTTATTGTTATTTTTTTGTAATAGATAATGCTGCAGTTTATTTCGGGATTAAGAAGAAATTGAAAAATGTGTTGATAGTCTAGATTTGTAGAATTACAAATTAAAGAATAATTTGGAATGTTTTATTTTATTTATTCAAAATGACATTAATTTAAAATATAAATTTACAATTATTTTCAAGAAAAAAAAGTTTAATTTGTTATATTAGTCTGGTATTTTCTTAACTGAGTTCAGTTAAATAAAAAATTGTACTTGTGTCTAAAATTAATAATATTAGATAATAATATTAATTATAGATTTTTCTTTTGATAAATTATTTTTATTTATTTAATCTTAAATAAATTTATCATCACTGAAAAATGTTTCTAAACAAAAATAAAATAATAATAAAATCTAACATTTTGTATGAAAAATATTGCAGTGGATAGAAAAAATTAAAATATATAGTGAGTGATGCTGACCTAAGCAACATTTATATAGTTTATTACCATTCTGTCTGTGAAGAAGTATTTGAAATACTGCAATTTTTAAGTTAGATACTTTACCACGCTAAAAAAATTCAATTTATTGTACATGGTAGACCGAATGTTATATCAAAGTGACAATTGACAATTCAAATTTTTACGAGTAAAAAACGTAAATTGCATTTTTAATTTAAAAGTTGCCTTAATCTGGTCTGAAGAAACTAATTTTTATATTAAAATATTTATTTTATTTTTGAATTATTCAACAGTAGATAATTTGTTATTTGTGTAATTTATAAAATCACTTTCTGTTTTTATCTGACCAATTCCATAAAGCATCAGCAAATAATTTTTCACTTTAATTTTGCAATGAAATAGATAAATGAAATATTATTTTTTTTGTCATTTAAAAATGTTGCGACAAAAATATTTACTCTAAATTGCGGCATTGATTGTGTCATGTCTTAGTTTGATTAACCCACAAAAGAGATTATTTTATTTCGCGTGTAATCAACTGTTCTCAATTTAAAAATGAAAATAAAACTGCTAATGCAGCCTGTTTTTTATTTTAATCGATTTTAAAATTATTTAATTACATTGACATTTTAATTGCTCATGTGACATCGAGTTGACAGCTCTGTCGCAGATCGTAATTAAGAAATCAAATTATCCTGCGAACCAGATAACAGAATTATTTAGCTATAAGATCAATCATTTGCTTATATATACAGTATACACATTAACAAAAACTTGCATGCATTTTATGATCAAATTATTGTCGACTTGAATTTTTTAAAAATTTGTGTAATTTAGCCAACATTTTTATGATTTCAATTTTATTGTAAATTTTCTATCAGTTTTATTAATAAATGCGATGAACCTTAATTAATAAACTGCTGACAAATATTCTTTAACTAGATTTGTTTTCAATTAGAAGCAAACTACATGTTAAATGTTCATCTTTGGTATTACATATACATACCAGAATAACATTTCTCATGCTTGCAGGGAATTATATTATATTTTGAAAACACCTGTTGTTTGCGTGAAAACATTGATTGTAATACAAAATATTTGGTTTCAAATAGCAGATTTAATTTTGCATATCACAAGATTCAATTTGTTTGGCTTGAAGAAGCGATTTCTGAGACCAAAAATTCAATCTGATTTGATGTTTGTATTTAAGGGGGTAGTCTAGTGTGAACGTCGAAAAAAGACCTATTTTGAAGATTTTTTTTCTCAGTCACAGAACATTATTTATTGTCAGGTTTTATTTTAATAAATAAAAGGCACTTAATGCTTCAAGAAATAATTTGTTTAATACAAAAAATAATTTAATTTAGTAAATAATTAATTAAATAAATACACTCTTTAAATTTTCCCCAGGCCATTCGTGTACCTGATAACTTGAAAACTATCCAACCAATCTTCTTGAAATT
Organism: Idris sp. 1 HC-2018; assembly: GCA_022817325.1. Classification (NCBI taxonomy): domain Eukaryota; kingdom Metazoa; phylum Arthropoda; class Insecta; order Hymenoptera; family Scelionidae; genus Idris; species Idris sp. 1 HC-2018. Next base: position 9,491 of record JABFPM010002090.1, on the reverse strand, counting down.
TTAACCACACATTCCAGAGATATGTCGGTATGGTCGGAACTAGAATCTTTTGATTCCATCAACATTTAACAAAATGGCGCACATTGAAAACAAAAATCTCAAATTTCGACTATGTTTTGATAATTATTTTTTTTGAATGAAAATGTAAATATTGGTGGAATCAAAAGATTCTAGTTCCATAGCGACATGTCTATGGAATATGTGCTTAAAATTTTAACAAGATTGGTTGGATAGTTTTGAGTTATCAAGTACACGAGTGGCATGAAGACAATTTAAAGAGTTGTTATTTAATTAACAATTTAATACATTTTTTGTATTAAAGAAACTGTTCCTTGAAGTATTAAGTGCGTTTTATTTATTAAAAAAAACCTAACAATAAATAATGTTCTGCGTTTATTGTTTTTATCTATTGTTTTATTTATGTTAAACAATAAATAACAATTCTTCAAAATAGATCATTTTTTTCAATGTTCACACTGGACTACCCCCTTAATTATTTTACAATGAAATGAAAATATGGATACCATCCAAGAAGGAAGGCATAATTAGTAAAGCTATAAAGTAATTGGTATACATTTCGTCAATAAAAAGTATTTTATTAGGAAATTAATTTAATTGGTTGTAAAAGAGGTTGAAAGTACAGTATTGAATAATTTATTTCTTCTTTGTGAAATAAGCTGAAAGGAATCATGCCTTTCGATTGTTCTTGACTTTACATTATATTTTTAAATAGTAATTCAAATGAATGTAATATTGTTTAATCAAAATGTTAATTAAATTATTATTTATTTTTAGAGAAATTTTACAAGTATTTTTGTTATAATAAAATGTTAACAAATATTTTTTATTTAATTTACCCTTAGCAGTTTACTTGTCTAATCGAAATACACGAAAATTCATATAAATAAATTATTCAAAATCTCTTTATTTATTATTATGTCAGGAAAATGTTTGAATTCTAAATTCCGTTCTTAGAAAATTTGTAATGAATTGAAAATAGTAATACATTATTTGTGTAAAATATTAAACAATCAAATCGAACTTACACCTTTACTCAACATCTTACACATTAAGATTATTTTATAGTATTTTACAGATTTTCTCGTTTCATTCTAAATCGAAAAGTTGGAGACATATAAAAGAAAGAAAAAGTATAAATTTATGAAACGCTTCTTTAAAAAGAAATCGATAAAATTACCTTTCAAATATTTTCATTATAAAATGAAACTCGAATAATATACTTTTAAATAATTAATTACAAATATCGAATCAAGAAAAGAAATATTTCAAAAATGGTTTATAATGTTAATCCGTCAACATTAATTAATAATAAATTAAACTCGGTAAAGTATGTGTTTAGCCGAGATTGCATTACAGATGAATTTAATAATTTAGAAAATTGAACAAAATTCCTGAAGCATTTGAAAATTTTAGTAGCTATCAAATTAGATAGCACCAATTCTAATTAAAATATTTTGAATGAAAAATTTAGCACATGCAATTAACCGTCATGTCTAAATCTACAAAATTGCTTCCAAAGCTTTAAAATGTCAGAAAACTTAGGTTGCAGGAAAAATGTTTTTTAAAAATGTTGACTTTAAGAAAAATATATTTTACTAAGAATAATTTTTGTTTATATTTAATATAAATATAATATAATTAATATAATTTAAATTAATATAAAAAATAATAAAATAAAACACTTTCTCTTTTTTTTAAAAAAAAAAAAACTGATTAAATAATATTGGAGCTTAAAAATATAAGTTGTTAAATATTATGTAATATTTATTATACATAATAAATATTCCGGAATGTTATTTTGAAAAAAAATTCAGATTAAATCCTCTGCAAATTTTGATCATAATAACAAATTGCAAATTATATTTGAAATAAATCATGAGTTGCAATTGCGTGGGCTACATATTTTACATTTACAAAAATTGAAATTTGCATATAAAATACTTCTTATTTAAAAATATACCTTATTCATTTAATGTAAAACTCTCATATTTATAACACGCTGAAATCAATGGAACTCCGGCTTAAATGTGTAAAATCGATTGAAAAATATTTTTAAAAAACATACAAAAGTATATCTGAATTGAATTGAAAAATTTTATTATTATTATTATTGACATACATGAAAGCATTTTTTCAAGATTTGTATATGATATTATTTTATATAATAATATTTATGAAAAATAACCTGAAGTATTGATTTTAAATTTTTTTTTATATAAATAATAAATTATTATCTACATCAAAATTAGATCAGAATTTGACTCTTACTTTATCCAACTTTATACATTGATGTTTGTAAAATACAAATATCAGAACTGAATGTAATTAAATGTTTATTTTGCAACTTAAATTTTACATTATTTATTCGAGATAAAATTTTTTCGCTGTTAATATATATTTTTGAGTTCAATTAGTAAATATTTAAAAACAATAATGATTAAAACATAAATTTCTTAAGTACCCAACTATAGAATATTTGTTTATACGAAAAAGCAAATATTCTTGAAGCGTGTAAACTTCAACTATAAAGAGAATAGTGTAGAACTTCGTAGAAAGGTGCTTAAGCCCTTTTGTGCTTTCAACAAAAATGAACTTCAAGTTCCTTGCGCTATTTGTTCGCCATTATATTAATAAGCCATGGGATAGGATAAATGTGGGTAGATGTTGTAGAAAAATCGGAGTTGAACTTTGTTCCGTAATTTAAACATTGCAGACGCTTTTTTATTATTGTTAATTCAGTTTTGTAACATTGTAATCAATGCAAACGACATGGCCTAAAAAAATAGAAAACTTCGTTTCATTATTAAAACTGTTTTAATTATGTTGGAGGAAATTGTGAAATTTAATAAAAACTTTTTAAAATGATAAAAACTGTACAAAATGCAAGAGTTTTATTTTGAGTATCTTTTGTTCGAAATTGCTAAACAATTTTGTATGTTTGATAATGTAAAAATACAAAGTGAGTGACAAATAATAAACCCAATAGATTTCAAATGAAAAAAAAAATTAAAAAATGTAATAATTTTTTTTTTATATATTTTGACTTTTTTTAACTTTGCAGTATACCCACTGGCTTGTTTTGGTTACATTCTTCTTCTTTTTTTTTGTATTTTTACCAATTAAGAAGTTCTGCTATTAAATTTGACTTTCAATTTGTTTTAATTGTATAATATTATGAGGTAGTAGTGCCTAATGTATATTTTACTGTGAAATTTATGTCTTTATGACAATTTTGCAAAATACTTGTAAATTTGGGGGAAAAAAATAAAAAATCTCTAATAGTCGTAATACTTTAGAATGTTGATTTAAAAAAAATCCAAATTTCACAAAATAAAAAAAAGTAAAGTCAAAGGGTTAAGATAGACTTATTTTAGTATAATAATTTACCATAAACATATAATTAGAAGAAAACACTCTAATTTGCTTTAATAACTCATGAAAAATCTCATATGAATGTTATTTTTTAACTGTATTTATTTTCCCCAATGCCAATGTCTATTTCTAGTAAAATTTGTAACTCTATTCAATTATATAATTGACAAATCAGTTGCATAATCATGATTTTATAATGTTAGTCTTGTTAGGATACCAGTAAAATGTAAAACAGGATCTAGTTAGGTGTAATAAGATATATGAAATTAAAGTATTATTCGTTATTTCATTGAAAGGTGGATTGAAATAAAAAATAGATTTGATATGACGTATTTTGGTATTTTTAAATCTTTGTTTCTCCAAAAATTGCAATAACATATTTTAGCATAATTACGCAATACATTATGCAATCTGATGCTGCAAACAACATATTTTCATCTGATATGTACAAGTTGCAATAGAATGTAATGTTTGTTTGTAGTATTTAAAATCAAAATATAAATAAATTTTCTTATAATTATTATTGCAATATGATTTCAATTTATCTTCATTATTTGTTTTGGCTAGCCATAAGTTACACATAAACTTCACAGTTTGAGTTCAAAATTGTATAAGTTAGATTAAGTTCTCATTTACCAAGACAAAATTGTATTTGTATTATTATTGGAAAGTTATAATATTCAGATGTACTTTAATTTTTAATTTCCATAAAAAATAATTAACTACTTGAAATATATTCATTGTTTCATGCTATTTTTTAACATATTAAAAACTGTCATTGCACGATCACGTTTTGATAATGATTTTTGACTTTACTCTGTGCATTTGAAATTTTATTTAGTATCTTTACAAATAAAAATTATGATTTTTTTAATAAAAAGCTTATGTTTCATTAGAAACAATCAAGATTTTTAATTAAATCTGAATCCAACATGTTAGTTAAGTTCTTAATAATGTCATTTAAAATTCAAATTAAATTTAAGTAAAATTAAAATACTTTTAAAGAAAGTTATAAATATTAACTAGCACACGTAATAACAAAAAAATTGGATGTTGAAACTATTTGTAATTTTAAAATCAGTACAATTTTTAAATTTTAAAATGACTGTATTTATTTATATTTTGCATAAAATTGTTCTATATACATTGGCTTTTTAGGTGTTAATCGTTGTAAGGGCATGGAATAATCAACGCACTCAAGAGGCGCTTGTTTTTCCAGAGTATGCTCTTCAAAAACATGTATTACACTACAATAATTGTACAGAATATTATTGCAATATTTCAAAGTTTGCTGCATAACTATTCATGAGTCATATATTATTAATATGTTACAATAATTTCGTAATATATTTTATAACCATTATAATAATGCCTATACATTTTTCAACTAATAATTAGTATTATTATATATTAAAATGTAATTCATGAAGAAAATTAACTATAACAATTTGAACGTTTTTAATTGTGAACTTTCATTATTATTAATTACTAACTTTATAATTTGACAAATAAATATTTTATTTAAAACTGAAATGTTTCATCTCGACTGAAATGCTACATTTCATTAATGTTTCTACAAATTAAGAGGATAAGAAATTCTGCGTAAACTTCTCAATTTTAGTGTGAACTTTTCACAATTTCCCTGACAATCAATTATTGCATTTTTTATGTTTAGGCTGCTGTTCAAAATAAAAGTTTTCACTGAATCAAATGTTTAAATTTTTTCTTTAATAATAAAATCAGTGCAATGTTTCTCATTCTTTTGTTTACATTAATTACTGGTCAAAATTTTGGGAACGCTTGGAAATGTCTTTTTTTCAAATTCAGTTTGAAAGAACTTTGTCAGTTTTGCAGATAATTGCAAGACATGTTTTTTGTTTGAAAAATTAAAGTTTCGTCCCTGAGAATAATCGAGAAGCTTAATTTTTTTTATTTGAAAATGTTCTTAATTTCTCAGGATTCAAAACCCTACAAAAAAAAATTATGAAATTGTAGGTCCCCAAGAGAACGCTATAATTGATTCAATATTGACGATAATGTTATTTCAATATTGAACGTCAATGTTATATCAATATTGATGCAACATTTAAACGATAGTCTATTTGAATGTGTATATAATATTGAATCAATGTTGATTTAAAGTTATTTCAGTATTCATCCAATGTTTAAATAACATTTTTTTTAATATTTAATAAATATTATTCTAAAATAATTGGAATAAATATTTATTTACTGCAATAAATATAATCATTTATTAATTATTTACGAATCGGCAAAAAATTGTTAACAATGTGGATTTGTTAATTGAAAATTGTATTGCATTGGACTGGGTTAATAAAAAATCAAAAATTATAAAATAAAATATTAAAATAAAATTGCAACTTCAAAATAAATGTTTTTTTCTATAAGTATAAGAACAAAGATAACAAAAAATACATATTGCAATTAAAATAATATTCTTAGCATTGCAAGAACATGGCGAATAAATCGCAAAGAGTCGGAAACTACAGGTTATCTTGTACTTTTTGGTGACAATCTTTTTGTGAGTTGCTTTTCAGTGTGTGAACGTAAATATAGATTTAATATTGAAATAGCATTATCGTCAATATTGAATCAATATTGAATCAATTATAGCGTTCCCTTGGGGGTAGTAAAGTCAGTAAAAACATGTCTGATCTTTTACTAGAAAATGCTAGATCTTGTATTATGAAAATTTTTCAACAAATTGAAGTTACCTCTGCGAAAAAAGATGAATTTTCAATTGTATTTCGAACTACAGGGAATAGCAAATTTTATTTTTAACCAGAGCATTTTAAAGTTGAAGCTTCAAGCTGTCAAACGAAAAAAAAATTGCGCTTACTTAAACAACTAACTGAGTTACGTCAATTTGAAAATTAACAATTTTTTGCAAACAAATAAAATTTTTTGACGCGTATATTTAAAAATGCCTCAGACAATTTTGGCGATGGGTTAAACATAAATGTTTAATATCTCAAAATCCACTGTTCATACTAAAAAGTTATATTAGCAAAAATAGCGTTCAAATTCACAATATTTTAATTTTTTCAATTTTTAAGTTATTTATCTTTTACACTATTTATTTTGCTGTCAATTTATCTGGCATTTAAATACTTTTCATTCCACCGTTCAGTATAATTAGTGGTAGAAAGACAAAATATGTTTAATCCATGGCCAAGCTTGGAAAATTATTTTCAAATCAAAAAAATGGTTTTACGATAATTTTTGAAAAAGATATTATCTTTTGACATTTTTCGTCTAAAAACCGTAATTTTTTAAGTTTACACTGAGACGCAACAACCCTAAAAAAAATTAAGTGCGATTATCTGCAAAAGTGAAAAAGGTATTTCAACACTGTTCAAAATGTCAAGAAATTTAATGTACTTTTAATGTAAAACTGTAAATAAGTTTAATGTAAAGTAAATTAAAATGTGTGTTTATATTTGTATAATATATTGAATTTAATGAACATACATTAATTCAAATTAATGAGCTTGCTTGAAATTTGCTTCCAGTACATTTACATTAAATTTGCTGCCTAATTTTTAACAGTGAAATTAAATTCGACAAAATTGTTGAAAGGCATTTCCAAGCATTCCCAAACTTTGGACCAGTAGTGTACTTGAGAATCTTTTAATTTTGCATCCAATATTTATTTATATTATTTATAATACGAAGTATTATTCTTTTCTTACTGCGTTTCAGCGTTATGTAAAAGTGCATATGGTTAAACAGGGCAAAAATTAATTTTTTTAAGCTTTTATAATTATATTATCAATTAATGATAAAATTCCATTACTTTTGTATCAGAAATATAAAACAAGATCCCATTAATAGTTATATATTTATTCTCTCAGTTTATATTACAAAACTCAGAGATGAATTGATTTGCTTTCATACACCACTCATTCTTTATCTGTTACAATTTTTTGTACCTAATCTTACCTACATATAAATTACATGTTTACACTTTACAATTTACGCAGTCTTCTTTCAAAGCCATGAATACAATACTTATTCTACATTTTCAATCTTTAACTCTTCCCTTCGTTTCCTATTCACCTTTTCAATTTTTCTTATTACCTTACACTTTAAATCGTTCGCATCTTCGCTAACTATAAATTCTGCTTTTTCTTTTGTATCCCTCGATCCCATTAATAGTATTATCTATTCAAAACTAAAAAAATAAACTTTATTTTCTTGTTATAATAAGTTATATGTTGATTATTATTGCCTCGCGAAAGAAGCAAAAATGATCAATACATAACTTTAGTACAGAAATGCAAGAAATCATTAATAAATTATTATTATTTTTTTATACACATAATTATTAATATGTATTAATATATATATATAATAAATCAATAAATAATTGAGAAAATATAATATATCTATTTAAATATAAAGTATTGAACAATTTTCGTTAATTATTTTTTTTAACACATTTTATTCGATGAACATTACCTTACTATGTAAATAAATATCCCAGATAGCCAGAATCGATTTTGTACATGAAGTTTAGGTTTTGATTATGTGTTGATATTTTATCCATATTTAATTATTCATAGATAATTAATATAATATGCCTTTAAAAAACTGACTCTAACTATTTGCAGAACTACCTTTACACTAATCATATTTGCCTCGCATCGTTGATCATTTTTGTCCCTATTTTGCAGCGCTCACAGCCTTCACAAAAATGTTATAATTCATCTAAAGAGTTCTGATTTTTTACGTTATATTAAAAGATTTCGAGTAAATTAGTAACCCGTGTAAACAATTTCAGTCAGCCATATTGAGCCACTGATAAAAAAATGGTTTAAATAGTAATACAATTATGTTTTAGCTTGTACAACTTTAAATTTATTAAAAGAAAAGATTTATTTAATATGGCAAAAATATTTAAATATAAATATTTTGTTTTTTCAATATAATAACTGTAGTGATCATTTTTAGCCTTTTCTGACCCTATAAAAAAGTTTTGCAAACTAACTGCTAATGCCACTTAATGTACACTGACAAAATAAATTATTACTTTTTCACAGTAATTTGTACATTAGTGAAAGAAAACTTTTTTTAATGTTCACATCAGTAATAGTTTAAATTCGAATAATTAAGTTATTCGGTTACAAATATTTTTTAAACAAGTAAAAATTCAATTTGACATAAACCATTTTTTAAGAAATATTTCAGTTTTTTTAACTGTGCAAATTGTTACAAACTATTTTTCCAAAAATATGAAAGTTTAAATTGTTTTATAAGTTTTTATAATTCAACAGAGATGCGTGAAATTGAAAACTCTGTTATTTGTTAATTTTAACAAATGAACGATATTTTATCGTTAATTAATTAAAGTTAAACGATTAATTTCCGTTCATTCGTTAATCTACTTTTCCTAATTCATTGTTCTTTATTTATCGAGAAAACGGTGTAAGAAAAAGTATTTTATGTACAGCAATTAAATTTTAATTATTATTTTTATCATTAAAAAAATCGTGAAAACTGTTATTTTCAGGAAACTTGGAACATTGCATGAAAAAGTGCAAATCTTGAAAATATAGAAAAAAAACATTTTATTGAAATTTGTATTATAAAATTGCATTTTAAAATAATAAAAAAAAATGTATAACATATATCAATGAAAAATGTTTAATTTCAAAAAAATTAGTGACTGAAGGGGTTAAATAAACAATAGTGTGAGTGTCAATAAAAGTTATTTTTGCAATGATAGGCTTGCTTTGCATAAAACTCGCTTTTCAAATTTTTTGTCAGACAATCTGTTGTAACGTGGTAAGTTCAACATCGTTGCTTGACAAAATAATCTTTCGACAGGTGCCGATGACGGCAAAGGCGTGTTATATTTAACAAAAACTCATGAATCACGGGATTTTTTTTTTTAAAATTGCAATATTATTGTCTAGAGGTTGGCCAAGAAAAGGTCAAAATTATGACGTTCATTAGAACCTCTAGAATAGGTGCCACAATGCCTCAAAAGGGATTAAAACAAGTTTCCCGTTGTCCGTTTACTAATAGGAGAATGTCTTAAATTTGACATATTTTTGACCCCATGGTCCTGAGTG
>JABFPM010002089.1:0-17724 GCA_022817325.1 Idris sp. 1 HC-2018 | reverse complement strand
AATGAACATATGGTTAGAAACGTGCTAGAATGGTTTGAACTTGAACTTTTTTCTGCAATTTTCAACAACTTGAATAAATTGACTACAGCGCCATCTGTTTAAAATGTAAAAAAATTTCCTTTAAACGCTCTTAAAGCTGAAATTCTAAGCTGCATATTGCTTTTTTAAAATTGAATTTTCGATGAAAATTACCAGAGTTACATTATTTTGAAAATGGGCAATTTTTTTGAAAATTTTAGGGGGGGCGCTAATTGTTTTGAGGAGTGTAGGTCACAAAATGTCAAAATAGATAAAATTTTATATTCATTGTTGTTTAATCCTAACTAAATATCGGTCTGCTGCTAAATAAAGTTATCAGTGTTGATACAAAATGAGTAAATACAAAGGTAATATAATTGTAAATCAGTGGAATTTTAATAAATTGAAAGAAATAATTTATTTTACATCGAAAAAGATAGATTTCGTATTTCAAATTTTACTGGGTATTTCAATGTTATTTATTTTTTTAACTAACAATCAAAATATTGTAATTGATTTTCCAAATTTAAATGTATATAATGTTATTTTAAAAAAATCAAATTTTATTATCTAAAAGTAATATGCATATAAAAAAATAAATATAGAAAAGTAATTTAAACGTAAATTTAAAAAATTCATATGAATATCATCAAATTTAAAATATCTTCTTGTATTTTTTTCCAAAAGCTACAAGTTTATTTAATTGATGTATTTCTTCTTCTTCTCTTCACAATTTGTCTTCAAAGTATAGTAATTAAAAATAAATGTTTATAATAATAGCGAATACGCGTAAATTATTTTAACGACTTTCTTAATTATATTACTCAACTAGTTTAATAATTTATTGTTGTATGGATAAATTTAATAATCACATCATAGTTAACATTATAAAATAAATTTTGCTATTCATTCACTAAGATTATGAAAACGTTAATTTTTATTAATGGTCAATATATTATTATTAACAAATAATTAGAATATGAAAAATAATATTTTTCGGATGATGTTAAAAATTGCCAATCTTTTTCTAAAATTACATTTAAGACAATGCATAAATTAGTTTTAAAATATAAGATAAAGCCTTTTTCCAAGACAAAACTTATATCCTTTTTTATACATTCTTTCTGCGTAACAAATTACAAAAGTTATAACGTACTGCTGGTTTCAATTTTATAACATATCGGTGTGAGCAGTGCCGTAAGCGAGCAAAATGTGGCACACCACAAAATTTTACAACATCGATACCAAAAAATGTGCTATAGGACGTACGTCAGGATGAACATATGCACGTTATATTCCATTTTACAAGCTTTGAATGGCTCTATAAGCCATCATACAATACTGTTGCACTGAACATAAGAATGATGAAATATTACAAAATGAGTATTTAAAAGTATACATTGAATTTTCAAAATATTATTATTGTGAATACCTCTTGTTTGAAAAAAATACGCCCTCTAGATGTATCGACAGATTTTTTGTAAATTCATTGAGCTTTCTCTTTGTGTAGCCAGAAGTGAATTTTTGTGCTTCCATAAAATGTTACGGAACTAGCTCTCTTGAAACGTGCTACGTTCAAGTACACATTGTAAGTGCTATAGACGTAAAATAACTATAAAAGAAATGTCAGTATGGTAATGGAAAAGGCCGATTGTTTTTTCCTATATTGTAAAGCAATTTATTACTTTTTAGATTCAATTTTTAATTTTGTTTTTTGTGTATCAGTTTCATAGAAAATAATATATTTTCACACATACAGGGTGTTCAGCGAACTTTAAAAATGCCTGGAATTTTGAAACGCTTTAAAAAGCCTAGACAAAGCCTTGAATTTTAGTTTAAAATTTAGATTTCTCATATTTCAAAATTTTCAAAATAGTATATGAATGTGTCAAAAGTTAAATGTATTATTTAATATAAAATGTATTCAACAGTTTTACAACTTAAGAGTGATATATTATTTTATATTATATATTTTTTTATATTATGTTTCAATATTTCACTCTTTAAAGACGGCTCCTATATATAAGTCGAAAAATACAATTTAATGATTTTTTTCGGTTAGTATTCATCAAAAAACTCAGAAAAATGCACTAAATTTTTGTTTTTGTTTTTTGAAAATTATTAATAACAATTAATTTTTTATAACAAAATATATAGTTGCAGTCTTAGATTTAGAAGTGCTTGACATCGGAGAATCATATATTTCAAATTTATTATTTATTCTTAAAATATTCGAAAAAAACGAAATTTGACAATTTTGTTAATGATTTTTCATTTGTTCCTTAATTATAATTAAAAAAATTCATTTTGTAAAAGGGCCGGTTAAGATTGGAAGAGATAGTTATGAATTAAAAAATTGACTTTTCGAATTTGTTTACCAAATTCATTTTCAAAGTGAACAATATTACGTAAAAATTCTTTACATGGTCAATAATGAAACTAATTGTATACAGATTTGAATCAATAATAATGTTAAAAGTAATTCTACATATGGTTTTAAGAAATTTGAAAATGTTGCAATATTGCACCATCTATCCCTAAAGGGTTAGAATATATTTTAATATAGTTCTTTTATTATAGTTAATAAATCAAGGGTTTGTCGAAATAAACAATTTTTTGTCCTTTTTTAAAATAATTTTTGTTAAAATAGTTTAACAAAAGTTTATATTCAATTTAATAATTTTTTTGTGAATTTTGTATTTAATTTAAATAAATTATGAGATAAAAATTAATTTAAAAGAAAAATATGCTTCATTATAATAAATAATTATTAAGTTGTAAAAATTCGTATATTTAATTTATAATATTCTCAAATAAATGTACTGAAGCATAATTTTTTTAATTTGCATTTTTAAACTTTAATTGGAGTTTGAAGTTCTGGATTATCTTCAACTCTGTTGCGAAATTTTGTCATCGTAGGTGTCTTAAATTCAACCATTTTTTAAATTATTTAATTAATTAAACTTTTGTTTAAAATAAAATTCCACTTTGTTTGTTATGTCAGTTTAAAAGTATCAGTTCAAAATTCCTTTTGTTTAGAGATTTAACGTTTAACTGAAATGTCAAATGTTAGGGCAGGGGGCAGCACGTGACGGTTTATTTTTTGTTTTGATTGTGGACAAATTAAAAAGCGGACACAGAAAAGATATTGGCATAAAAGACGGCAACCGCTTAGAATAACCTCAACGCATTCGGTTTGGCATGTCGGCCGTCTGTTTTTGGCGTGGCAAACTTTTGGTGCAACGGTCGTACCAAAATTTTGAATTTATATTCATGAATATGGACGAATGCTGAACATATTTTGGTACAGCTGTTGCGCCAAAATTTTGCGCAGCTGCCATGCCAAAAACAGACGGTCGACATTCTAAACCTCATGCCTTGAGGTTATGCCAAAATGTTGTCGTCTGATATGCCAATACCTTTTCCATGTGTGTCCAACGTTTGTGATTTAAAAGCCTTTCCTGGTGTTTTGGCTTATAGCATGAGTAAATCTATCCTTGATCAACTTACGCGTTGCACTGCACTTGAATTAGTAGATAAACAGGTAATTAAAAAAAGGTTATTCTAATTATTAATGATTCAATATTTGTATATGTTAATAACTAAAAATTTTAGGTACGTGTGAACGCAGTTAATCCAGGAGTAAGTGTAACAAATCTGCACGAAAGAAATGGAATGGACAAAGAGAAATTGCGTCAATTTTTCAAACATGACAAGTCAACACACATTAATTATATTAGTATTATTGATTTCTTTTTTTTACGAAATGTTATTTCTTGATTACGATTTTTTTAAAAACTATCTTTCATTTATAAAAACAAATTTTACTATCAATTTGCGGTAAAATTGATTATATTTATTGTTATAATTGTAATTCCAAAGAACCTTATTGTTCTTTAAGTCTGACTTATCTTTCAAATTTAGTTTATTCTCAATTCTTATGTGAAACATCTTGAAACACGCGTGATAAAAGTGCTTGATAGTTCTTTAACATTTAACTCTCTGGACGACCGTAACTACAGTACTCAAAGTTAAAAAAGAACGTGAGTTTAAAAAGCTAAGTTTACGAGTGAAGAAATTTACTTTCAAAGTCTTGTTCTTAGTATAATCAATCATTGGGATTAAATAAATGTTCCTCTTGAACATATGTAAAATAATAAAATACTCATTTATGTCTTATTTATCTCATGTATAGTAATCATTTAAAATAATAAGAAGTAAATACTAGAATTAAAAGTTAATGGACTTTTAGTAAATGGTATAATAATAAAGAAAAAAAACATTAATTGGATCAGGCAAGAATTAGTTCATAAAATTAATTAAATTGAAACATTTTGTAGAAAAATATTTTCTAAGATCATTAAAGATTTTCTGGAAAATCGTACTCCGTTGAATTTATTATTGTACATGCTTATATATATATATATATAGAGAGAGAGAGAGAGAAAGAGAGAGAGAAAGTTGGAAGCAATAAAAATAATACAACAAGAAATTTCAAAGGTACGGTTTTTTTACAATTAAAGTAAACGAATTTTTATTAAAAATATTATTCATGCGCTACTGTAATAAATACAAGAAACAAATTTTTTATTCAATATTATTTTCAGTCTAAAATATCGATATGTTAATAATAATAATATTGAATTTAACCTTCCGGAACTCGCGCCTTTTTTGCATCCTTATTTCTCGCGTTTATACTAACTCGGACTTCTTTCTCTTTGTGTACTCAGTACACCGCACGAGTGCCAGAAGGTTAAGAAGATAAAATTCTGGAAGAGAAAATTCGCAATAACGTCAATCAATACTTTCAATTTACTTTTTAATATTACGAAGTTCTAATATCCGACAGAAGTGCATCAAAGTATAAATTGGTAAAATCTAAAAAGTAAAATTTTAAACCATTAAAACACCATAAGTGCAAGATTATATTTCGAGTTAAAGTTGTTAAGGAAAGAGCATATAAGAATTCGTATATAAAATAAAATAAACTTAACTATCAAACGAACGATAAATTTGAGATACTAGAAAAAATAATGAAGTATAAATTTTTATGCAGGAATAAGATACTTATGATTTTCATGAAAAATACATAAGTAGATAGAGCTATGTAAAATACGAAAAAGGAAATGATTTGTAAAAAGAATCAATGTCTCATCGGATAACATATTGGTCAAATTTTATTGGTTTTATGATCTGAATTTTATACGTTTTTTAATTTCTCTAGAACAATATTATAATAGGTATTGTTATTGCTATACAAATTGATTTAAAGAGACGATTCAGAATATTTCGTACTTTTTTTTAATAATTTTTTTGCCAAAATGTACCTAAATTGTATAAATTGCATGAATGAATAACATTGTGAGTAAATTTAGCAGTGTGCATGATTTTCAATAAGTTATGAACCTCGATCCAAGCTGAAAAATGTTTAAAAAAATGACGATAGAATTCCGCCAAAATATCCTACACGATAGACTCGATTTCTTCTAAAATTAGCAAAAATAAGGTCGTAGGAAATTATAAAATAATCAATAAAATTCTTTAATTTAAATTGCTATTATTAGGTCAATTTAATAACTAAAAGAACAAACCAGTGAGTGCGAGAAGCATGATAAATATGAGATTATACATATCTATGGCACTGCTAATTGCATTGTGTTAAACGTAATTGAAGAAACATCCTGCAGGTATTTTTTTATATTAAGAGACAAATTATAAAAAATAATAATTACATTTTTTTAATATAAATTTCATGTTTTGCATTCTGTGATGTTTGAAATTTTAAAAACACTCAAAAATTACATTTTCAATCATTTAAATTCAAATTTGTGTCATTTTGTAAAAATAATTAAAACAAAATAATTTTGCTGATAATAAAATACAATACTTTTTTTACTATATATTTACTAGAAAATCATGAACAATTATGATTAATAATTCATATTTAGGAAAAATATTAAATAAATTTTGTAGTTTTATTAAAAAAAGTATAATTGAAACCAAAAAATACAACACTTAAATATTTTTTAATTGTTGATTTAAAATAACGCGTCAGGATAAACGATGTCCTGATGTAAACGATCATTTTCTTAAATATAATATCGTATGAAACAATATAAACCGTAGAAAAGTATATAATGTGCAATTATATTTATTTAAAAAAAATTCAATATCAAATATTAAAAGTGCCAGAGAAATGTTCATATACTGAATTTCAGTGAGTACAAAAATTCACTTTCTGACGTAAATATTTTCTTTATCAAATCAATGCTATTTTTTATATTATTATTATTATTATTATTCAATGAAATGAAAATAATATATAAAACTAGATGAAAATAACAATTCTAAATATTTTTAAATTAATTTCAGCGAAACGTCCTACGCGACGAAACATCCCAAGTCTCACGTAAAAACGCTAATATTTATTTAATATCGAATTTTTTAAAGTTTAATAAAAATATCGGTTAAATAAACAATTAAATTTTTCCGCTCTTGTTTACTCTTTTTGTTCAATTTATCTAATATTTTTTACTCCCTTTAAATCTAAAAAGTATAAAAAAGTTTAAAGCACATTAAAATGCAAATTTGAGTTTTATAGTTTCCATCAACATATATTTATCGACACGTGATTGATTATAGATATTCAGTTTTCAGTTGCAAAATATATAACTACTTGTGGATAACTTAAGTAATAATGAAATTCAAACAAGTTTTAAGAGCTATACATTTTTATACTACAATAATTTGTTCATTTATTTCAATGAAAAATAATAGTTCAATTAATAATTTATCATGAATATGATATTTTGATGGATAGTATTCAAATGTTTTGAAAGATTTATGCTCATGACACTTAAACTATTTGAGCATTCACTTTCGTCAAAGGAATTGTGGTAAACACCGTACGAATCTATTAGTATTTTAGCATTTAAATTTAACAAGCCTTGATAAACAAATATTAATAGTTATTTTTATGATCTTTATAGTGGTCTTTCATTATTGTTTACATTTTCATTTATTATTTTATGTAAACACATTTTTCACTACATTTTTCTGACAATTCATGTTAATTGAGAAAAATTAATTTTCTAAGTCAGAGATTTATAATGGGAAAAAATTATCAAGTTAGATTTTATGGTGTTTCGTTTTGTGATTACCCTTAAAACTCATCAGTAAGACTAGGGTAATCACTTCCTTAGATGCCTCAAAATTGTTGGTGTAATTCGTCTATTTATGCTATATTTAGAAAAAAAATATCATAGGTGGCCTGCTATCTAACGGCTCTTTCTCATGTAGATAAAGTTTAAATGCTCGAAGCATAAATAGACAAAGTACACCAACAATTTCGAGGCGTACTTTCCAAAGATAATTTTTCCAATATAAATTTTTGATTTAGAAAATTAATTTTTCTCAATTAACATTAACATGGATTTTCACAAAATTGTAGTGAAACATATGTTTACATAAAATGATAAATGAAAATGTAACCAATAATGAAAGACCACTATAAAGATCATAAAAATAAAAATAATTAAAATTTAAAGTGTGGTTGTATAAATATATAAATATTAACAGTTGTTTGTGTGTACATTTTCACAAGAATGAAAAATTTAAAACAAAACTGAAAAAATCTATGTTTTATACTCTTCCAAAAAGTATTTTTTAGAGACTAAATTGAAATTTCAGAATTTGTTTCGGCAAGAAATTTTTTATGAGAAAATAACTTGTGTATTTTCAGAACTAGCCCTGTCCTCAGCATACTGGCAGAAGCAAACGAACCCCCCCTTTGAAGTTCGACGAAAAAACCTATGCCTCAATTACGCCTTAAGAATAAAAGGTACCCCTACAAACCCAACAAATAAGTGATATTCGAAGGCAAATTAAGTGAAAAATACAAAGAAAAAAGAAAAGTTCCAAAACCCCTGTATACAAGAATTAACCAATACCTAGAAGAATTATTCATGGAAATACCAAACATAATTACAACAAATGATAACAATTACCCACTATGGAACACACCACCTCCAAAAACTAACCTCAAACTAGCCGAACTTAACAAACAAGAAACTGACCCTAGCATCTACAGAAACTTATACCACGAAATGAGAAACAACCACCCAGAACACGAGGAAATCTACACCGATGGGTCGAAATCAGACGACGGATCTAGCTGTGCATTTATACTCCCAACAACTAAAATCAGAATCAAACTTCATGACGCAAGCTCTATATTTTTCTGTGAAGCATACGCCATTCTTACTGCTGTAAAAGAAATCATCTCCTTAAACCATGACAAAACAATCATCTACTCTGATTCGAGAAGCGCCATAGAAGCCCTAATAAACCCGAACATTAAGGAGCCAATAATTAAAAACATCAGAACATACCTAACTGATGCACACAACATAAACAAAGAAATCATCTTAGCATGGATCCCGTCTCATATTGGCATTAACGGTAACGAAGAGGCCGACAAAGCAGCTCGGGAAGCAGCAACGAGCACCATCAACCATAATACACCAATGTCCAACAAGGACATAAAAAACACATAAATAAAGAAATAAAAATGAGATGGAACAACCATTGGCTCCAAAACCTCCTCTCAAAACTATACTCATTCAGAGAAAACCTATATACAGATGAACCTCCAAAAATACATACAAGGAAAAAGCAATTGATACTCACGCGCATCAGAATAGGATATACAAACCTAACACATATCCACCTAATCACCAAAGAACCTGAAAATAAATGCCCAAAGTACAACACCCCCATCACTGTCTCACACATCTTTACAGAATGCGAAGATCTCCAAACACTCAGAAGAAAGAACGGCATTAAACCTATTTTCAAGGATAACTTCAGTGGCACCATGCGAGCAGAGAGAGTGATAAAGTACCTGGAAGACACTAAACTAATCAACCAAATATGAACACATGAATCGCAAGGTACTTCGCGGGGATCGGGGGCTGGTCTAACCGCGGCCTTGACCCTGAAAACCCCGCCGAGAAATCTATAAACTTTAAAAACACAATGTACACCAAAACAATGTAAAAACAAACCCAAAGTCGCCGCTAAGGACCTAGAAGTTAATGCGACAATAAATAAATAAAATAAAAAAAAAACTTGTGTATTTGATTTTGAAACACAATGAACTGTGTTTCTCAAAATCGGATATTGTTTTTTGAGAGAGAAAGAAATCTGTGGCTGATTTCTGTTTTGCCGTCTCGATCGCCATTTGAGATGCTTGATGCCGCGTTGCTGCCCGCCTAGCGCATATTATAGTTTTTATTTAGCTTTAATTTTGCGATAAGGACGTGGACAAGGCTTGTTTTGGTGGAACAACCTTTCCTCGGCATTTTTTTGCCTCCTTGGGGACAATATGTGTTGGGTGTGTGCTGATCGCTGGGATACGGAATCAGTGTGCATCAGTATTTTACGAATTTAAAAACTTACATTGCGTCCGCGATAAAGAAAAAAAAATAAAGACATTGCTAAAAAACTTAGTGAACAATTCTGTACGATATAAAAGTGAACAACAGTGTATTGAACTGATGCAGGTTTCTTTTCCTTTATGGGTTTTTTTTCTTGGTTCTAAATACACGAACAGTCTAGCACCAATAATTTGGGTCTGTGTATTATTTTACCTACATGCCTCTTATTTAGGGAAAAAACTTCCCGACAGCGAGCCGAGTGAAACCAGCTAGATCGGGCTCTAGGAGGAGCCTCATTATTATTACAATTTTGATAATTTTTATTGAAAATTTTACACAATTGATCTACGGGTCTGAAAATATAGATTTTTAGATAATTTTCAAAATCAAAACCCTTAGACTTTGTGAATCGATTTAATTTTTTTTAATTTCTTGTGAAATTTCGTTCTACAAAAAACGTAGCAAGTCGATCAGTTTTTACTAAATTTATTTATAAATTAGTAATTGAAATGCATTCCCAACCAGTTAGCTATTCAACATATTTTAATTTGTTACGAAATATGTTCATTGTTATGAATTTTAAATTTTCGTTTTAAGAAACTGAAAAAGTAAGAACTGGCACAAAACCTATATTACTTGGTTTGCAGAAGTAATAAATAATCTCAGGATTGTCAATTTTGTAATAGGACTGAAATTTTTACTTTAGTCTCCTCTTAAGAACATGTTTTCAACAAGTTATTACGAGTATACAATAATTTCATGTAATTTATTATACATCTTTCTCAACGATGCACCAAGAGTATTTTTAGTTAATGAACAGAAATTTGAATTTACTGATATTGTTTGAGAGAATCATGGAAGAATAGAAGAAAGTTAGAGAAAGAGAAAAACATACATAATTTTTCATATTTTAAAGTGAAGTTATAAAAAAGAACAAATTAAATCATAAATAATACTGAATTAGATTTTTAACTTATATTTATTTTTCAAAGTAATTGTCAATTTTAATTATAATTTTATAGTTCCTAGAAAGAATGCATTACATTTACCTTGATATAAAATTATATGTTTTATTATGACTAATATTGTATCAACTGTGTTAAACAAAGAAATCTCTTAAATAATTTGCAACGAATCTTTTGGGAATTAGGATGAGATGTGATTAAAAAAGTTACGAAAAAAGTTGTTCATTTAAGCATTAAATTTAAAATTAGTGTTATTTAAATGTTTTTTTGTTTATGGAGCGACTTTAATTGTTTTCCTCACACAGTTCCTCTAAATTCTCAATTTTATGAACATGTCGGTAAATTCAATCGAATTTTGCAATGAAGCAACTGTATAATTTGCGATCTAAGCTCGTAGAAAACAAATAGTTCAGCCCGGGATGGTGACCGAATCACTTTGATCAAGTCGTCTCTGTTGTAAATCCCAGCACTCATCGAAACTTCGAAAGAACGAAGCAACTTTGGCCTAGTATGTCCAGTGTGAAAACTTGATTGAACGCGCTTCACCGGAGATGTTTCTCTCTGGCAGTTCGTATAAAGCAAACAAGCGAGTACCCTTTCTATATATACTCAATGCACGTAAGGATGCTGAAAAACGGAATTACGTATTTGTTAAGGTTTCACAGTAGTCTTCGAATATAATTTGTGTTTGTTTAAAAAAACATACATTAAAATGTGTATGTTTTTTAAAGGAACTCATAATTTGTTAGATAAAACGAATATAAAAAGATAAAAGTTACAACATACGAAACTTATGTCACTTGGAAGAACAAGAAAGGCGAAATGCAATGAAATAAAACACAATTCGTGTGTGCGGCTTTTAGCCAAGTTTCGCAATAAAGTTTTATAGTAATGACTATTGGGGATGTTTAATTTTATGGAATGTATTCAATAAATTACTGTTATGATTTTGTTGATTTCGCAAACTAATGGCTATAGCTAGAATAAAAATTGGCTACGTGATGAGAATTTATATACAGGGGAGAGGCTTGTGCCTAGAGCCAATTTTTAAAAATGAATTATTTTATAAACAAAAATAATTGTTTCGATTAAAATCTACATATGTATTATACAATTTGAAGATTTTCCTATCTAAAAATATTTTTTATCATTAAAAATCAATTATTTAAATTAACAAAATACTAATATTAACATAAAGTTATATTGGCTCCAGACATGTAATTTAGGCTTTGTCTAAAGCTACGGAGTAGTATGCTTAGAGTCACTGAATAAAATTTTAAATTTTCAATAATTGTTTATACAAAAATGTTTTAAACGTAAGCAAAATGATCTCAACAATTTATTCCATGCACGCGAGAATCTTTTTCCAAACACAATCTTTATTTCAGGTAAACTTATTGAATAAACTTTATTGTATTGAAAACTTGACATAAAATTGACTAAATCAAATTTATCACTTTAATGAATTTTAAATTACTTTCAAATTTATTTATTTTAGGTAAATTCATAACTTTTAGTTTTTCACAACTAATTTAGTTTTTCATGTTTTAATCGTTATTAAAAAAAATATAAAAAACTAATTTATAAATCTATTATATAAAAACTGAACTGTTGTTTTGTAATACGTATTATATTACGCCGTTTATCTTAAATTTTTTTGTTAACAAAAATGGTAGAAATAAATTAATAGATTTATTTAATTTAATAAATCTATCTTTTATTTCATCTACAGATAAATTAAAACAATGAAATTATTTAAATAATATTTTTCATGTCAAACAATTATTTATTTTATTTTACAAGATCTCATCCAGTTTTGGTCGTAGTAATTGCATCCCACATGAATCGTTCGTGTAGGTTGGAAAGTAGCCATAATAGTTGCTTTGTTGCTAGTTTATGTATGATACAAAGATAATGTTTTGACCTTTATCTTCAGCCCTATAATTCAAAGCTTAGATCGGACGGTGAAACTTTGTAGACTTTTTTTATTACATTAAATGAATTGCCGGATAATGTTCGATAAAATATTTTTTGTTATTTTTATCGAAAGAAACCTTATTTTTCTGAATATATAAAAATCAATCAATTTTTTCGTGAATTTTATCAATTTTTGTAATAAATAAATTTACTTTTAATGTATAAAAAATGTTTTTAAAAAAGAAAGAAACAAAAGATTGTCAGTTTCAGCAAATAAAACCTTATGAAGAATCGCTGCAATTTGTCTGAATTAAATAGCACATTGGTTGAAATATCGCGGATGTAAATGACAACACCTAAAAAGACCAAATTGATACATTTTATTAAACACAACATTTATTATTTATTTAAAAAAAATCTCATAGTCTTTTAAGCTCATAAATCCAATAATAAATATTTTAAACCTGAAAGATCATCCTTTTTCACAGGTATATTTATCTATTAAACTTGATTTGATTATAATGATCAGCGGTACAATTTTTTATCGCATAAATAACATTTTTCGCAGCAACTTAGGGATATCAATCACGCCTGACATTTCATTTGGAATTCGATAAACAGACGTTAACAAATTACAACCCTTTCCATTCAACATCAATCAATTCATCAAAAAGTATTTAAAGTAATTATTTAATTTTTGCTGCGGTTGCGCGAAACATAATCCGGTGAAGAATAGCTTTTATGTCTGTACACAAAAAAAGGAAGAAGTGAAAATTATTCCGCGAAAGTAACGTTCAACGATTAATGTTGCGTATAATTGAATTTGACTTCATTAACGTTCTTTGCGCGAAATTCAGTATTTAAGTTCTGCAACACGTTCAATGGTTTATCGTTACATGCGAATATAATTACGTTAGAATGTACACAGCATTACGCTCATCCACAAAACGTGAGAAGAATTTTCGACAGAGATGAAAATTGCGCACGCACTTGTGTCAGGTCTATTGTGTGGTGTGCCTCAAAATTGGCCCGAGTCCGCTTTAATTGACCAATCTTATCTTGATTTGACGCGCACTAGTGGAAAACTGCTCATTAACTAGAGTAAGAGCTTAAAAGCTCGATTGCGCGACAAACTTGGATAGGTATTTAATTTCACGTACAATCCTTTGGCTTTAACCTACTTTTTTGTTTTGCTTTTGGGATCGGAGACTGCGGTGTTAATGGCGCAGTTTAATGTGCGGTATTCATTTGAAACCATTGTGTTGCTATTTAAGTAAACGTAGCTGTAATTTGCAGCAAATAAAGATGTGCAATTTAATTATTGTTGAAGTAATATAAAAAGCTTATACTTTCTCTGTACTTTTGCAGTAGATTTATAAACGTCTTGAAATTAATTTATTAATTTTGCAAAATGCTGCATAATTGTCTCAAAGCTTGTTATCTGAAATTTGCATTTCCTTTAATAAAGTGAAAGTTGTGAGTCAAGATTGTACTTTCATCACGAAATATCAAGACAATTTCTCAAAACTGTGTAAAGGCGTTTTAGTAGTTGTTGTAACTGAAATTAGTTAAGGAGTTACTATATAAGTTGAATTTTCAGTTCAAAGCGGATACGTCAACTAAAGTTAAAATACATGAGACCCGGTGGGAATAGTCAGTTCGAATAATGTTTGACTAAAAAAAAGGTTTATCTTAGTTCTGATTACATTTTACATGTTTTTTACGATAAAGTTTCTTTCCTTTAAAAATTTGTTTCTCTATTTTAACATATTATTTTTTGGTTAAGTTTGTTTATGTTCTTTCATCAGAAATATTTTAGAATTATAAGATGAACAAAGTTTCAAAAAATAATCTGTTTAATATTTAAATTGTGTTTTTCCAAACTCAGATAATTTTCCAATTTCATTTCCTTTTTACTTTAAAACAGATATATTTTTCATAATTTTCAATAATGAAAAAAGTAGTGCTTTTCAGTTAAGAAAAAGAATTACTCAGTTTACATGTCGTAAAATTTATTACTGATATTTCGCTTTTACAACATTTTTTTAATTAAAAAATAAAATACATATAACAAAACGATATTTTTAAAATATAGATTTGAAAATCTCACTCTCCATTTAGTTTTTCTTGATACTCTCGAATTTTATATAAATTTATTTTATTTTAGCTTGAATATTTCTTATTTATTAGAATTTTCATGTAGCTAACAGAAAAGTTGAATTTTTCGAGTATAATACAAGTTTCTTGGTTTACACATCAAATATTATGAGGACTTATAAATATAAATTTTCTCTTATGTTAAAATACATAATAGATAACTTTTTTATCGATATCTTTTTTACATATAATATTTGTAATTATAAAGCAGCTGATAACAAAGTTTTGAGTGAACAAAATCAATTAAATTTGTTGAGAATGTTTCAGTTAATTGAACCAGTGATATTTTTATTACGTTGGTATAAGTACAATCATCTAAACTGAATCGTTGAAGTTAACATTTATTAACGCACTCTACATTAAAATTCGAGTTGCAAGCATTTCAAAATTGAGAACATTGTTAAAAATTAATGAGTTCGAGAATAAACATCAAGTAATGACAAGATAAATAATTGTGTCATAACCAAAGTAATGAATATTTTATTTATTCATAGTTGGTAAATTTAAACATTATTGTCATCTATTTTCTTCATCATTTCATTAAACTTTGTTCTTGCACAATTTCATAAAATTGCATAATAGTTCAATCCTTGCATAAACTAATGAAAATCGCAGAATAAAATACTCAGATACTTGGTAAATATTGATGCTCTTTTTCAATGTTTGAACATTATTTTATCAAAGTTAAAATAAATACAACAAAAATAATTTAATGAAAACTTTGAAAATGTCTTCAATAATACACAGAAAATCTTGAAAAGAAGGGATAGTAGCTTAGAGTGAATGTAATAGCTTGGAATTTATAATTCCGAAATTCTTTACTGAATAATTTATTTGATGTTAAAGCAATAATTCCTAGAACATAAAGCTCTTGCAAACTGCGATCAGATGCAAGCGAGTATTCATTGTCTTAAAAAGCAAAACGCTTCCTTTGTGCATTTTTATTATCTAAATTTAAAATGGTATGAAAAAAATTTCTCTACGAAAAATAGGCAGCTTCTCACATTTATCCGTGCAATTTATTATTTCTGGCTTGTCTTAAATCTTTGTTTATCGCAAACTTTAAGAAGAAAGAAAAAAATTTTTATAAGTGATACAAAAAATTTCAAAAGTCTAACGAATAATCATGAAAAACTGTTTGCTTTTTTGTCATAACTCAAAAATATATTTTAGCACTTAGTTTTGATTAACAGCCAACGGTGGGGTGTTTCGATCGGTTCTGTATCTGACGTATCGAGATAAATGATAATGAGAATGTCCGGACTTTTCTTAATTCCGTGAGCTTCGTGCGTTTTTTAGACAGTTTGATATATCCGAATGGAAAATAAAATCGTGTCCTGGTTTGTCTTCGAGCAAATTTCAGATTTCAGTTTCCCTAAATTTTAATTAACTTATTTTTGTCACAGTCGTTTTCTATTTCAATATTACTTTTAAAGTTACATTAATAATATAAAAAATTAAAATGATTAATATTTAACTTCAATCTAAAAAATATTCATTCATATTACAATTAGTTGAACAAAAATGCAATGCCATATATTAAATATAAAATATTAGATGTTGTTTTTCGAGACTTTATACATAGAAAAACTGAACATGGTTCATGTCAGTATGACTTATGATTTATGACTTTTGTATAAATTGAAATTAGTTAT
Source organism: Idris sp. 1 HC-2018 (assembly GCA_022817325.1). Lineage (NCBI taxonomy): Eukaryota > Metazoa > Arthropoda > Insecta > Hymenoptera > Scelionidae > Idris > Idris sp. 1 HC-2018. The sequence continues at coordinate 1,575 of JABFPM010002089.1, read as the reverse complement.
GGTAATAATAGTTTGAATGATCTTTAAACATTTTTTAGAAGAGAGTAAGTGTGTTAAATGAGGTCAAACGAGGACTTCACCGAAAATTGAATGAAAATTAGGTAGTTTAATAAGATGAATTAAAATAAAAAATATTTCCCTGAATGTTTAAACGAAGAAATGTTTTTTGTTAGGAACAATGTTTTTATTAAAAAAAACCTTGGAGGAAATAGATTTTGACAAATGAAAGGTATAAATGCGAGAAAAATGAATCGGAATAAATGATTATCTCTTTTTTTATTCTAATATTGACAGAAATAAATCTAAAGTTGAACGAATTCATTTTAAGGATTCGTTTTAAATATTTTTTTAATAAAAATGTGTATAAATTACATAAGGTAGAAGCGCCAGTTAACCGATTGGTCCCTGCTATCGACATTCTGTCATAAAAATCATTATTTAAAAAAAATAAACGTGTAATTATTACAAAAAAATATTTAACGATAGCTTATAGAATATTTAATAATAATAATAATAATAATAATAATAAATATTGGCATTGAACAATTCTGTATGTAGCTGTAAAATATATATTTTTCAAATCAATTTTCCGATCTTTTGTCAGAGACCCTCATCTTAAACAAAATAGTATAGATTTTTTAGTTTTATGTTTTAATAATAAAATTAACTTTTAATTAAACTTAAACATTTACAAATTGTTGAAAACATTATAACTGATTATAAATTAACCTAAAAAATAATTGTTATTTCAGTTTTTGAAGCTGTTGACGGTAAGTGGTACCTGTGTTATTTATTTTAAAACTAATGATAAATTTATTAAATCATTTTTAAATATATTTTCCTTATATGATACCGATTCCTTATTAAATTCTGCGTCGTTTGTATATATTTATATAGTTGAAGATTGAATTGTCACAATAATACAGGTTTTTAAAAATTCAAAACTTCCTTAATCTGTTGATAACCGGTGCTTCTACCTTACAATATTTTATATAAATTAATACAATTCGAGTTTTATTTACTAAGTCTAAATCTGAATAAACTAGGTAATAATGTTCTATTTTGAGTCATTTTTTTGCCTTTTGTACATAAGTTCATACAAAATTTGAAATGCAACATTTTTCAAAATATATCTCCTCTGGCTCTATTTTTAAATTAAAATATGTTCAATACATTGAAATTTATTTTTTCAAGAAAACCTCTTTCTAATGAATTTTTCGGAGATTATATTTTATTCAATCTGTCTCGTTAAATTACGTATACTCTGGAATTATCATTAAAATCAGTCAACCCTTTTTATGACCTCGTTTAACGTTCTTAATTGTACTTTAAATAATAATTAATTTAACTTATTTCATTAATTTGGAATAGGAATTCCATTACCGGTAAATTAATGAAAAATTACCGAAAAAATTTACCGGTCATTTTTTTATCGGTAATTTCGGTACAAATATAAATCCAATAAAAAAATTATTTTTCATGTATTTCATTATAAATTTATTTTAAATATGCCATTTTATTTTATTATCTTGAAAAATATTCAAATGTTGCGTATTCACGTTTTTCTGTTGTACG
>JABFPM010002088.1:0-17724 GCA_022817325.1 Idris sp. 1 HC-2018 | reverse complement strand
ATTATTTGATGTGGATAAAATTTGTGATATCATTAAATGTTGACATGACAATTCAAATGACACACCAAAATTGACCTGCCAGCGGGTCATAGAGCGATCACAAGGTCAAATAAAGGTCAAAAAATGAATTTAATTTAAAAAATGTATTTAAAAAAAAAAACGTCTAAACTTGGTTTTTCAAATGAAAAATTTTCCGATTATGTTTAAGCAAAACTTTCACTTTTAAACAAAAATTGTTAATAACTTAAAAACAAAATAATAATCTGAGAAAACAATAAATTTCTCGTGTACTTTAGAGGTTAAGCTTCAAGAAAAATATGGTCGGGAAGATGTGCATTCAAATTTTTTTTACTGTTTAAACATATAAATGTAGGTTTGTTGGTGTAAACGCTGATATTAACTCATTCAGTCACTGCGTCCATTACAATCGACGTTTCTCAAAAAACGAAATTTTGATTTTTTATAAAGTTTTTTTTAATAGTTTCCAAATTTGTTGTATACATCATGCTTGTTTAGCATCAATAGAAGTCAACAAACAATAAATAAGAGCAATTCATTGTTAATAACAAATTTTTATTGCACAAAAAGAAAAAAAATTGTAAACTTTTTTTTGTAAAAAAATTATTTTTTTAGCTGTTTTAAGAAAAATTATCATGTTAAAAGTCGTTTTTGAGTCGTAGATAAAATTCGTGACTGTATGGGTTAATATAAGAATTAATACTCTCTAAATTTGAAAAAGTGAAAATTTAATGTGATTAGTTCATTTTTCTGAAAAAGAAACTATTCAATTTTTGAGAGAACACGAACTGTAACTCTCGAAATTTCACTGAAAAAAGTGAATATGCACTCTAAAAAAGTGTATTTTCACTTTTTCAAATTAAGTTATAACCGGTTATAACTTAATTGAGAAAATCTGTTCCAATTATTCTACTTGAAAAAGAAATGTGTACAAAAGCATATATATTTATTTTATCATTAAATTAAAGTAATTTTAAATACGTGGTAAAATTTACAGCACCCTGAAGGTAAGCTCTGACGAAACGCATATGCATGTTAAGCAATTATTGGTCGCTGCTCATTCTCTTAGTTAGCATATCGAGTCTTCAGATTCATTTCGTAACATGCGAATTACGAACTCGAGGGTTTGCGTGCCGAGGTTATTCTCCACCCGGCAAGGACGTCGAGCAACTTGACAAGCCGATAAGGCAAATAAGCACTTCTTGTACGTTAAAGTTCGCTCAGCATGAAACGACACGACCAATATAATATTGACTTCTTCAGAGTCATCAAAATTACGTGTTCCTTACAACCACATTTTTGAAAAATATCTTCGACTTTCAATGTTTGTTGCTATTTGCAGCCTCAATTTTTATAATTAAATTAAACTGTTCATCAAAATTTTTGTTGAGAATCCTTTTATTATGATAATATTGAAAAATTATTCTTAATATATAATTGTAAAATTAAGATACAAAAAAAATTAAGATAAAGAAAAAAAATCACGTAACAGAAAAATGTTATCAGATCGATGTCATTAAAATTAGACACACTGTTCATTAGCTTAAATGTATATTTAGACAAGAAAATCATTTAAATTATACATACAAATTCACACTATTTTATTTATATTACACTAGAAAGAAAAACACAACAATTTTTATGGTTAATTTTTTTTATGGAACTGATGAATATTTTCCCTTTAGATATACAAATTTAGTTTGTACTATAATTAGGAATATAATAAAATAAAACTTACGTCGAACATTGTGAACAGTGTGTATTTGAAAACTATAGTAACTTGAGTCTTCAGTAAAGATTGTCATCGTTGTGAGTGATCTTTAAATACAATAAAATATCTAAAATTAACTGAAAGTATTGCTTATCCAAGGAGAATGTCAATGGACTTATAAAATCAGTACAATATGAGACTTATTGGATTACATTATTTTCCCCACCAAAATATTTATCTTTGAGTTCGTGTATGTTTATCATATATGATTGATCAGTAATTGATAATAATTATTTATTTCGTTATCTTCATTCTTAAAAATAATAGCATGGATTCGACTTGCTGTAAGTAGAAATTCTATTTGATTTTGGAGTAAATGAAAATCAGTTACCTAGATACCGAAAATCCACTTCATGAGTTTTCACTCACTGCATACGATTTTTGTCATGCGGCTTTTGCATATTTTTAACATCCGAGAAGCAGACCAAATGTTTATTCTATTATTTGTTATTTTGATTTGTTTTTTGTCAGCTTAATTAAATTTAAAAGTGAAAAATTGAAAATAAAAACTATTAGAAATTTAATTGTAAGATTTTGTCAAAATGATTTATAATTTTTTGAAGTCAAAAATACATTAAATGATACTGGAAATGTACTCTAAGAGTCTCTGACTAGATTATTAATTTCATTTATAATTAATAAAATTCTAATTCTATGTACTATTTACAATTATTGATGTACCAGATCTGTGACTAAAAGACAAAAACTGGTAACTCGATTTTAAAATCATTAAAATTAATTTTCTATGTATTACCTTGAACCAATCAATTTCCAGTTCGTTAAATTAAGTTTAATTAAAAATTATTTAATAAAATCCACATTTAGTGTTTTTTTAAGTATGTTGTACAATTTGTTAAACACAAATTAATTAGAGATCAAAAATAAAACAAAAAAATTACTTGAGTTACTAGTATTTGCCTTTCAGTTACAAAAATAAGATTTAATAACATAAAGCTTAATAAGTTATGAAACTTCAGATATTTTTTAGGTATTTTTTTATATTTTGCCGATTTTTACATTAGTCGATTTCGAATCATGGTAAATGGTAAATCGGAATAAGGGATTCGAACAATTATGTTTGCATGAATAATAATTCAAAATACTTCAAATAAAAGTTTATTTGTTTTAATCCAAATAACATGAATTCGACATAAAACTTGAGAGAAATAGAACATTTTTAAGAGAACTGTTAAATATAAAATGTATAATGAATACTAAAATATAAATAATTTGTTTTCACATTTTATTTACTGCTATGAAGAATCCATTAATCATTATATTATTTGGTCCTAAAGATGGTCCATTAAATATTAAACGTTTCTTAATCGTTAAAGAATTTCTTTTAAAAGCAAGAATAAAATTAGCGACATATATTAATTGGCTTGTTTTAGAATTACAATTTACTATCAGATCTTTTATGAGCCATCAGCCAGTTTTAAAACACAAGTACCAAATTGAAATCATTATTTTTTATGTAAAGTTCGTATAAAAGTTATTTATTTTCAATAATTATAATAAAAATTCTAGAGTGTTCTCTAATTGTCCAATGACATATTGATAATGAAAATCTAGTTAATGATTACAAAAAAGTCTTGAGTAATATCAGTTTTAGTTTAAAATCTTGAAATTCAAAGAATTCAAGTTAGATTGTTAAAATATACATCTTTCTTGAATGTTGACAATATTTATACCGTAAAATCTTGAGTAATTTTACGTGCTGTTTTCAGAGTGTATGCTAATAGAAATTGGTTTGTTTAAATATGACTGAAATGAGTTTTAATTCTAATGAGAGAAATATAATTGGTGAATTATTTTTTATAAATGTTTTGATTGTAGTAAGATGCGCAGTTAGTATACATATATACTAATACCTTCTGTATCGTGCGGAAAAAACTTTGAGGCATCTGGAATAAAGATTATTCGATGCGCCATATAAATGCCTTAAGTCTAAACAAATATTTGTCAAAAATAGAGTTTTGTTTTTTCGACTACGTGATAAGAAGCCGAAAATAAAAAAGGCGCCAAAATAGAAACATTGTAATACGAGAATTTTAATTAGAAGAGTATCATATCAACAGTACTATAAGACAACATCATATCCTGGTAAATTAATATCAATGATAAAAGATGCAACACTTAGTTATGGTTTTAGTCGTGCCAAATCTGAAAATTGTACATCTTTATATGCAAAGAATAAATAATCCTCTTATTGTAAAGAAATTATTGAAACAGTTTGCGTGTTAGATTCATGTATTAACAAAATTAAATTTTCTTTTATATGAAAATAACCAAATAATTCCAACTTTACCCTAAATTACAAATACTATTAAGTTAGTAAATTTACATTCTAGATTTTTTCTGTCAAAATGGTATTTTTGTAATCATTAATTAGCAATTTTTCACTCCGAGATTTTATCCTGAATATACTATTGTTATACCGTTAATCAATCAGTTAAATTCCAAAACATAAAATAATGTTAAAGGTACGTTTTTTTGCAAATGACACTTAACAAAAACAAATATCTTCTTTCAAGTTACTTCTCACACTTGGAATTTTAATTAAATTTAAAACTAATAATAATAATTTATTGGCTAAATAGTGAATGGGCGTCATTTAACGAGCACCTTTTGACGAATATTCTTTTTTGGAATTGGGTCGTAAAATCTGAGTCAGTTTTTAGCCCATGTGACACATTCGAAAAACTGCGGGTCGTGTTCTCGAGTGTCTCGCTGTTATCGAAGATGTTGTTATAATACACTACTGTACAGTTGTACACATGCACACAGTCAGGCTCCGATAATATAATTTTGGCAGCCACCCGTTACCATAAATCATACAAGCTTGCTCTCGCTCCCCTTTTGCTGGCTGCAATTCGTCTCAAGTCAAAGACAATTTGTAGCTTACTGCTGTATACTAAGATTTTGGAGACACGCACCATCATAAAGTATTTATCAATGCATCTATTCACCTAACAAGAATGAAATGAATTTTATTTAATTTATCCAAGTATCAATAAATATGCTTTGGTATAAAGAAACAAATACTTTTGTTAATTTTAGCTGAAGTTTGTGAAAATTGCCCACAAAACAATTCACTTATTAAGAATTTAATTACTATTAAACATAAATTAATTGTTATGAAGAGTGTATTATATTATACATGTAGTTTGCGACATGACTTTTATCTTTGTTGAGAAGTGTTTGATCGATGGATCCTCAACTTGGACCGGAAATTATGCGTCAGTCTTACGCCTCGCGGCGGAAGTGACGTCCCAACGTTTTGCGATCACGCTACGTTCTATTATCTAACATTTACCAATTTATTTCCTGCATTCGATGACGTATCTGACACATTTCCTAAAAGATTTCTTTTTCCATTCAATTAAACCCGAATTTTGTCTTTCCTTATTTATAAACCGATTAAAAAACTTTAGAACTATTCTACTAATTTTTAGAAATTGCAAGTTCAAGTAGAGCCGTAAAGTTGGATAAATTGTCAATACGACATTTTCTTTACTTAATATTACTTCTGTATTTATTTCTTATAATTAATAATAATTATATTTGGAATAATATTTTCCAACGAATAGCTATAATTAAGTTAGATGCTGCACGTGCTAATTGTCAGTAATTGATCGTCAAACATCGTTTTATTCCAAAGCCATTTCATGAATAATAATAATAAGTACAGTTCAAAAATTTACACACTTGACATAGAAGGGAGTTTTTTCATTGACATCAATCCAAAAAAGATCGGTAGAAACTGACTTTCCCAGAGGGTGCCGTAAACGACACGTGCCCACTATCACGCAGTTGGCAAACGCTGCGAGTAAAGCGTAAAACGTGTATATGCCTTGCCATATTGATCTTGATCATTAATCATTAATTATTGATCGTTATTCCAATTGGGATATCAATAAACCGATATTTGTAATTCATTGAAACGTAGAAACTTGATCGTCTTAAAAAATATAAAACAATTTCAAATTTCAGTTATCCATTTGGATTTTGTTTAGAATTTAAATCTTAGATTTAATTGCAAATTTATCATGTAGATTTAATTTAAGAACAGCGTTCAAATACCTTTTCTAAAAGGATTTTTTATTTAAAAGTCATTAAAATAAAGATAACATTAGCTCATCTAAAGTGAAAATTTAACGAGTTGAATATATCGATAATATTTGTCAAATGTTCAAGTAAATTTTGTAAAAAATAATTAGTTAATTAAAATTACCCAATAAAGTATGTTATTTTAATAGATGTAATATACACAGGTGGCAAAAAAATAACTTAAAAATGTCGTATTTTTTTCGATTTTCCATAAGCTTTATTTCGGTCAATTTTGATCAAAAAATAAATTTTTTAAGCCTTTCAATACCGAATTATGGATAATGACGAAAAAATTATTTTTACACATAATTATAATTTGAGCTTAATTATAGCAAATAATGTTATTTGCATTGTTTTTCCCTCTGCAGAATAAAAAATAAAAATATGTTGCTGTCAATTAAAAATACAAACTTTTTAACTAAAATGTGTAAGAAATCGCGATTATAATTTTTAAATTCAATGACCCATTACTTACCAATGGAAGTTTAAAATAATAGAGAATATTTGATGATATAAATGACCAAATAACAAAATCTGCGCCTTTACTGAGTTCTAAATTTTATTGGCGTATAAAAGAAGATCGTAATATTTTTTTAAATACATTTAAATAGTTTGCGACAATAAATATCAACGATTCAAAATAACAAAGTATAAACTGTCAACAATTACGTTTCTAACCATTAAAAAACTTCTTAAAATAATTTTTACATGAATATTACGTGACAAAATATATCGAAAATCATCAATTGATTATCAAAATAACAGTAAATTTACAATTTAAATGAAATAAATCTCGAAATAAATGTAAAATGTCTTTACAATAATCAGTCAAAAAATACGTTGCTTCAAAGCAACAGTGGTAACGAAAGGTTCAATAAAGTTGCCGACTTAAGGTTTATGGGTTATACATGCATGACTGAAATGTTATTCCACAAGTGAGTAGAGTCTGAATTTGGCCGTCAAACGATACAGATGAGATATTTTGTTAAAACCACCTAGAAAAATCACCATTTTTTCTTTAATTTTACTATGTAAATAATAAAAAAATTATCAAATTCATGTGAATGTCCATTATTTATACAAGAAAACTACACAAAAATGTACAATTACGTTAATTTTTATAGGTTGTTATTTGAATTCATGAAATTTTAGCTCATTTTCAGTTTTTTGTTGCTAATAATGTGTTTTGAAAGTCTTTTTAATTCAAACATGTTATATTTGCTATAAATATGTCATAAACACGTTAGAGTATAATAAAAAAAATTGCTAATAACTGCATATTGCTAAATCCAAAATCAGAATTTGACGAGACATCTCAAATCGGTTTCAGCATATTTACAACTCATGTGAAGAAACCAACAAATTACTGCACATACTGCAGCTAATCAGTAAATTAATTAGCCGTCGATGATTCTAATTTTTTCTTATGACAAAAATTCAGTCTTGGATCTTTTTGAACTCACTATGTATTAATAAAAGTTTACAAAACTAATCACTTTGTCCTGATTTACTTTATTTAAATTTATTGCTTCACAAGTAACATCAAACTAACAATCATGATCGATAGATACTATTATATTAATCATTGATGGTTAAAAGGTTTTTAAAATTAAAAGACGCTAATATAAACTTTGCATACTTCCGCTTAGGGGGTGACAAATGATTTATTTGTACAAATGGTCCATAACCAATTCGTAAAATGAGAGCTTTTCTAGAGAGCATCATTTCCAGATTTAAATTAAAATTGATTTCCATATCTCATGCTCAATTAAATGACCAAATGTTTTAAGCTTCAGTATTATTAATGATTAGTTATTATTATCAACCTAAACTAATTTTTCTTCCATATAATTTTACGCAGAATATTTAACTGAAATATTATTGAAAAGTTTAAAAATAAAAAGTTGCAAAAGATATATCGTTAAAAAATCTTTTATTTACAGTAAGCACCCTCTTATTAACTGGCTATAGAGTATCATCTATACATCTATTGAACTATGCGCATGAAAACAAGTTGGCTTTCGAAAAGCTGTGGAGAATAATGCTGCAGCAGCATATTTTATTGCTATCTGAATCTGCAAATAAAAAATCAGTAGACTGTTTCGTCCAGCGAGGGTAAATGAATTTTGTGCATCTGTCGTCACGATCCCTATAGTACACAAGCGATTAAGATAAGTGCAATTGAAAAGTTTATATGCATATCCAAGATTCAAGCGAAGAATTCTGTGCTATTAAGAATACATGCATATAAGTATTATTGCACAGTACAGTTTTATTCAAGTACCAGCAAGGAGAAGACAAGAGAATATTAATACTTTATACCAGTTAATCATTACGATGTTTAGATAGATAAACTATAAGATAACAGAAATTGAGTATAATAGTATTCATTATGTTGCAGAAAATTAATGTAAATATTCATTTAATTGTAACATGAAAACTTATGAACCAAGCGACAATTTCGCAATAATTATTCTACATTAATAGTTTTAAAACTAAATAATTTAACAGTTATATTGATAAATAATAATAAAATACAATTAAAAAGGTATATTTAGTATTTAAATTTGAACGTAAACCCGCAATACAACGGGATAATATAAGCGAGAAAAAATACAGCCAGAAGATTATTGGTGCATTGACGCGAGAACCACTATTTCAAAAGGGATGAAGCTTCTCTGTTGATTGTTCCGGAATGAAGAGAGAGAGAGAGAGAGAAACAGAGGGAAATGGTAAAAGATAGAGCTAGATTGTGCAGACATACGGATAGAAAAGTACACTATATCGTATAACTACATTAGGGGTCACATAGCCTTATTCGTTCATAGCACGCGCCAGCTGGCTTATTGTTAAATTACTGCCGCGTCAATATCTTCTGACTATTTGTGATCTTTCATTCCAAACGACACAGATTTTGATTTCCAATGATAAGATATGATTTTTTTGTTTCTTCAATATACTTAAATGGTTTTTTTTATTAATAAGAAGTAAAGGTTAACTTATTTTGTTATATGAATAATACAGTTCATTCATTGTTTTGAATCGATTTTTTTGTACTTAGCTTGAGACACTACCATGTCTTCTGATCGGTGAACATACATTGAATTTCATTATTCATTATTATATAACCAAATTTTCTAAACTGATAATAAAGTTGTAAATAGAATGTATTCTTGATGGAACAATGACTGAAATGTCATATAAGTTTAGAGATGTCAATGTGAGGATGATCCTCTAATATATTTACAGTGGATGCAGCATTAAAGGGACGGGTTTGTAAGGGGCAAAATTTGTCACCCGGACAGTCAATACGTGTCGTACACGAACCACGTATGTATCTCTATTGTCATCTGAGCCATGAGATTAAGCTAATTTCACACATGTCCGCCTGCTCTGTTGAATACAGAAGATCCCTCTCCTATCTCTATTATTCTTTCTCACTTCAACTCTAGTCTTTTCTTTGTTGCAAGCAAAATCGCTATTATACGCGCGTCACATGTTACGAGTCGATCCACAGCATTTTTCCTCTTCATCAACAGCTGCTATGTTTATTTAATTGGCTTTCATCGTAATAGCTCATTTGATCTGATTTCTAATTGCAATAATGTTTGTATCTTATGTGGTTTTTAAATATGTATGGACCAAAAGATGTATCAAGAATGTTACTTTTGGCTCAGCAATTAAAATACTTTTAACCAAGTAAATAAAAACTAGCTGCAGGTTGTTCATAGCTTAATAAAAGCAATTTTTTATTGCTAATAATAAATTCGAACTTTTGCCATTTCCATCGGATCAAAATATTTTTGTTGAGTACAAACAGATGCAGAAGGACAACAACTGTCATTTAATAACGTGACTTTTTTATTTTTAAAATCTTATATTAAAAATGTTGAAAACTTTTATTGAAATTTAGAGCACAGTTTTAGGTATAATTATATAAATGTTTAATTTATATTTATAAAAGCGTTATTTTTCAGTGGACTTTTGAAATAATATTTTAAATTTTTTATATCTCTTTGAAGAATATTCTCGTTCTTTCAATGCATTATAAATTCAAAAAAATGTGCATAGTGACAGAAAAGAGATGGAGCCGTGTAATTTGGCACTGCGGCTCCTTTGCACGGTTCGTCTTCATTCCCACGCGACCTGCGACCTTTTTCTTCAAAAGACTAAGAATCATTACTGAGTCGAAAAAAACGAGACATGCTGTCAGTTAAAATATTTAATCATGTGATATAATTTTTAATTGATTTTAAGCGTCTTTAAAAGACAATGAAAAATTATTAGTACAATTAATCCTTAGAAAAAAACCAAATAATAAAACTTTCAACAAGAACCAGTTCTGGATGCTTATTTGTCAGATCAAGAGAACAAGCTTGTAACCCGTTTCTTGTCATTAAATTAGAAAACGTAATATTACAATTTTCATTGATCAAAATTTTTTAAAAATAAATGAACAATAACATTTATAATTATATGCATAAATACTAAGACAGTTAGAGAATTTATTTGTATACATTTTAACTTTAAACTGTAAATAATTAAAAAATGTGTACTGACTTCGATAATTTGTACTAAACTCTAGTCGGAATTTCATGGCATTCAAATTAAATATACTATCTTCACGCTTCTCACATGACTACACATGAGATAGCTCCTTTAGTTAAAATTAGCTCTTTTAGATCCCAGAAAGATAACAACGATTATCTATTTTTATTTAAATTGATTAACGATGACATTGATTGTGTTGCACTATCATCCAAAAGTTCTTGGAGAGTTTTCTCTCACGCTACCAGAGCTAATGTTAGACCATTGTTAACCATACCTTTCGCTAGAACTAATATCAGTTATTTTGCACCTTTTTCGAAAATGTTTAAAGTTGTGAATAATTATAATGATATTAATGATTTATCAGCTATAATAATTAGATTTAATTTTACTACTCTTGCTAAGCGTTGTTTGTTGACTGATTTTAGTTAATTTTTCAGTCTTGATTTTATGTATCTTTATGTCATTTCTTACATTATAACTGTAATTGGGCGATTTGCCTGTACTCTTTTCTAAATAAATTTTAAAAAAATAGCAGTTCCATAGAAGAACTATTTAGTAAGTAATGAGTTAAACGAGACGTTTAATCTATAGGGTCAACCGGGGTAACTGTGAAAAAAAATACAAAGTAGAAATTTAGTGTTGTATAATTTGTTTATTAATTAATATTTTTAATTATTTTTTTTTCAATATATAGCTGAAAGCCTCTTCTGATAAAATTGTACCCACTAATTTTATTTGATAAAATAAAATAACAATATAAAAACAGTGAAAATATCACACGTTACTTTAGGTAATTTGAGATACCGTAACTGTGGAATGTATTAAAATAAATTTATATAAAAGTATATAATTGATTAAACTGATCATTGACATTAATGTTGAGTTTTAATAGAATTTATATTTATTAATTTAAAGTAATCACCTCAATATCACAATAACCACACGTTTAAATATCAAAATTATCCCGTACTGGACAAAATTATTGTGATTTTGATGGAATTAATTGCAAGCACAATTGAATACCTTACTACATTGTTGAAATATCGATTCAATAATAAATAAACTGGTGAATAATTGCTTAAGGGCGTAAAAAAACTTTGTTTTACAAAAAACTACCTTTAAAATTGGAAAGCTAAACTTTGATAACCTAAGTTTTGTGCAGTGCTTTTTTTGATGATTAAAATTATTGAATTAAAACCTTACAAGAGAAACTAAACTTTATTACTGCGTAAAATAATGTTTATTTATTTAAGTCAAACATGTTTAATTTGTAATGAATAAAAATATCTTTTATCTCAATTACCCTGGTTGACCCTACTAATTATTATTAAAAGATATCAACAATTTAGATATATAGTAAAATGTTAATAGTATAATCGAAACTTTTATTGTTAAGTTTAAGTTTAATACTTATAAATAAGCTCCTGTACAAACGGTCAATGGTGTTATAAAATTATAAAATGTATTCTTACCTAAATATGTTGCAAAAATTAATTAAATAATTATTATTTATTTTTAATAACAAAATATCGAAAATTAAATACTTGTTTATAAAGCAACTCTGAAAGTAAAAGAGTTAACAATGAGTGTCTTAATTACAAAATGATCATTTTTAATCCCTATCATACTACTGATTTAAAGTTTGTAATTTAATTTCAATTATATAAATGACTTCGTTATTTTGCTCCAATTAATTTGACTTGGAATTTGCAAATTTGTATAAAAAAAAGAGTCTAAGCATTTGAATAAAATATCATTAAAACATATATTAAAATGAGATCTTAAAACATGGCTATTAAAATCATTTCGAATGACCTAAAAAGGTTATATGAAAAGTAAATGAAAGAGTGGATATAATTTTTCGTGGATGTTGTAATTTGATTCTTCTCTTTCTTTTTAATTTCCATATTTGAATATTTTTCTATGAAAATATGTACATTAAATTCAAACATTTTTAAATGAATCTAATTTACTGAGACCACTGGTAAAACTCAATTAAAAAGAACCTAAGTAAATAAGATTATTTTCATGTAAGTCTGGTTTTATGGTACAATCACTTTAGCGTAATTAGTTTTGCAATAAAGATAATGCCATTTTAAAGGAAATCAGTTTTTAAATATAAATTAGAGACAAAAAAGACAGAAAACAACAAATCAAGAAAAGAATCAAGTTTTGAATTATGTCTATTTAACTCAGAATATAATCTAAGAGACACGTAACCGTGGGATCGCATACAGCAGGTTATCTCAAGCTATGAATTCACTCAAGTACTTGGTTTACAACTGAACAAGATAAGCGTTTGAAATCATATTCCGGAATAAATATATTTTTTATCTTTATTTTACCATGCTAATAAAATATCAATTTTCATAGCTTTAAAAATTATAAATAAATATTAAAATCTTTTTCTTTCTTAACAATTAATGAAAATATTACTTACTTTCTTCCCTTAAAAATTTCTCTTCATCAAAAATTCTCCCCTCAAAAAAGTAGGCAACACAAATTCCAAAAATGGGCTATCAACATTTTTGTTTTATTATTTATATTGCACTGTAATTTTTTTATTTGTGTTTGCCAATCTTTATTATCCTCATTTTAATTTAAATTCACTTTAAATTTAGTATTTATTTCATTTATTTATATTGCCGATATTTACATTTTTTAAATATTATTTTTTAGTTGTGATAAATTAATTTATTATTTTAGTAGTTTTTTTTTAGATAAATAGAATAACTTGCCTCCAAATAATATCATGAATTTTTTGTTAATTCTGTTTTTTTTTTTTGTTTCAAGGGAGAAAATTTTGAGAGAAGAATTTTTTGGGGTGAGGATTTTTTTGAGAAAAATGGAAACGCTTCTAACTCTGGCGTAAACCGTTACAATATAATTGTAATTAGGCTTTAATATAACTTATGTTAATTTTGAATGATTAGTTGTATACTGATTTTATATACTTCTTTATAATATTTCATAGTAACAAAATTTTTAATTTGGGCCTAAAATTTAATTTTGTATATCTTCTCGATAGGCCACTGAAAATCGAATTGAACTTAGCAAAAAATTATTAAGCAGTTGTGGTACGAAGTTTCTATGGGTTCTGGTAAAAAAAGTAAATGACATTTTATTAAAACAAAGAAAAAAAACTTCAATTTGTTAAATTTAAGTAAATTGTTTTAAGCAATAAAATTAAGTTTATTAGCTATTTATTTTAAGTTAGTATTCACTCAAATATTAATAAAAATTAATGCAACATTTTTTATCAAATCAATTACATGCAAAAGATTATATTTCTATTGCAGGTATAGGACATACTTTGTTATTAACTTAAACTAAAGGTCATACCTGATGATTATTACAAGTTTTTTTACTTTTTAGAAACAGTTTGAACAGTTATTATAAAATATGTAATCAATCGATCATTTAAATAAAAAATTTAATTAATTTAAATATAATTCCTGTTCAATTTTGAAAGAGACATACATTAATATTTTAAACAATCTGTCAATCACATATCATAAACACAAGATTTATTACTTAATTTTGAGGATTTTGTACATGTACAATAAAGTTGTTACATTTCTTACAGTTTCTTATTCCTCCAAATGTAAGTTTTGTAAATTTCTTGTACATGTGCAAGAAAATCACATTTATTTCGGACAGTGTAATATTTCGAAATGAATGTTGATTGCTTAATTTGTTGATTAAACTTTCAAAAAGCTATTATTTTTGACCGTACAATAAATAATTGTTATTAAATTATTGAAAAAATAATAAATAAAATACTTGAAGATTGAAAAGGTTTTATTATTTTGCATGTAAGGAAGGTCATAAAAAGCAGTTATCCTTTAAGCAAGTGCATAAATTAGTTTTTTCGTCGTAGAAATGATTTGAATGCTCGTCACGGATACGCAGACAAAGGCAAGGCAGAAAAAGATATACGTAGTTATCATGAGGAAGGAAGATGGAGAGGGAAAAAAAGTAGCGCGGTTGAAGTGAGAGCGAAATCTGTAGAACTAATTCGCGTGCAAGATAACGGTTGCGGGCGTAGAATAATGCTGCGGTGTGCTGTTCAAGTGGTGGTCTCTATCGAGTCACTTGTGACGGGGGGTTGGGCAAGCAGAAAAAGGCAACACCGAGTAGTGTGCAACATGTAATATATACACGCGCTGCAGTTGACTCGCGAACGTGATTTTATCAGAAATGCCACCCTACTGTCCCCAGCTCGCTCTGATGACAATATCGCGTGGTCACTACTCAGATAACCCCTCGTGTCATTCCTACATAAACCGCACCTAGAGCCAACTCAACGATCGCTGATCGCACCTTCGTTATTCTCTTTCACCTACTAGCCTTACTCTAATTATCTTTCTTTTTCTTTTCACAACAATACTATCCGAAAATAATATTATGTTAATTATTATTTACACAAAAATCAATATGCTTTAACATTTTAAATCTTCAATATACCTTTGAAAATGTAACTTTTATTTATCTTGATTTTTTTTAATTTAAACGCAATACTTGAAACGCTAGTAAATCACTGTAATAATCAGTTGAATCCAAACTTGTGGCAAGAAAATGATAGACTTAATTAATTTAAATAAACTGACGATCAAATTTTCTAAGTGCGTTTCAGTTTTTAGTAGTTAAGTGGAGGACAAATCAATACAAAAATATTTAACATTTTAATGTACACGACGCTAAGCAGCATAATTTAAATCTGTGATATATACCTATACATACATACACCCATGTACATATACCTATATTAGTAAAGCAAAGAGCTCATCACGCGATCGCGCATGGACTAAAAAATATTACTAGGAAAACACTACATGCAGTTTTTGTCATTAAAAATTATACTTATTATTTATAGATTCAGTTTATTTTTACTCAATTTTTTGTTTTTTCATAAAAAATCATTGTTAAATTATCAATTATTATGATCTAACATAGAAACAAATCATTATTTATAAACGTCTCTTCCTTAATTTCTTTTTTTAACTAACTAAAAAGAGCTGATAAAAACCATTATTTGTAACAGCTGACTGTTTTTTTTATTTATGTTTTTTTCATGTTGCTAAATAACTTGTTAGTTATTTGATTTTTCAAATTAAATAAAATAATTATAATATTTGAATTTTTTTTCATTATTATAATATTTGTAACTTTGATAAGTTATATCCGAATGTTTTAAATGATAGAATATTCCTGACGAACAAAAGAAAAAAAAGATAAAATTTAAACAACATACTATTCATCAGTCACACGTCTTTCGTTTCTTTTATGCTGTTCAAGGTTTTTTGTTCAGTTGTTTTAGGAATCATTTTTAACTTTACTATTACTTGTGTTTAATAACAGTTTGTATTTATTTAAAGAAAATATATTGCAATTAAAATGAAAAAGAAAAATATTTTACAAGCAACAAGATATATGGATATAAATATATAAGTATAAAGTGTTGCATATCAATAGGCATTAGATTTGTAAATACATTCAAGTTAGTATTGTTAATTGAAAATAAATAGTAATAAAGGTACAAATTAAGTATAATTTTAATTGAACAAAATTGTATTAACTGATACTGAATGATATGATGCATTGTGATTCGATGTGTATAATTGATATACATATAGTGTGTGGAACAATATACGCAAGTCCCTATCAGTAAAGCGTGCTTTCAATGAAAACAATTTTTTTCTTTGTGGTCGAATCGTTTTCATTGTAAGTCATTGGCTATTAAACTTTAAATGTACATGAATATAATTGATCAAAATTATCCCTCGTTGATATCATGAACTACACACAAGCAGTTTGATCAAAATTAACATGATTCTGAATTCGAGTATTTACACTAACTTTGTGTAAACCCTTTATTAAGAGAACTGCAACAAAGTAAGGCTAGATAAAAATAATACTAAATATTTGTATTAATTAAATGAAAACTTTTTATAAAATTTGTTTATACGATGAATTTTTCGTATTTTATGTTCATGTTAAGTTTAAATAGTTATCTATATTCAGTATTTCTTTATCGATAATAATGTTCTCGGGTATAAATATACAATTTTTATATTATTTGTAAAAATTTATTTGAATATGACATCGTTGAATTAAAAAAAGTATCCACAATTTTGGTTTATTTAACATTTTAAATAACAAAAATTAATAAATAAATTATTTATTGATATTCTGCGACCATATCACGATAAATTAAATTCGACTCGATTATTTCAATAAAAGAAAAGAAAAATAATTGTGCTACTTCGTTAATAACCCATAAATTCTGGTAGGTTATGGGCCCAGATCGTGCCGTGAGTTAGAATGTTGTGTTTTCGTGAGTTTAATGTGCACAAATCCATAGAAAAAAATGTGAATCCGTCAAAAATTATTTATCAAGTACAAAAATAATTGTATTTAATTTCCTCACAAATTTTCATTAAATTAATACACGCAATGGTGAAATTTTCTTTATAGGGTTGCAGTAAAATTAGATCTAATTGGCGGTTCGCAATACAAAGACAATTTTTGGCAAAGGATTTGTTCAAACCAAGGGTTGCGATTTATTTACAAAGTCACAATCAGTTGCTTGAGATGAGATAAATCTCAAAGAGTTCATTTGAACTTTGACGACAAGAGTTTAAATAGAATTAAAAATACTCAAAGTCTTGAGCCCAATAAGTAAATCGGCCTTAGCTTGAAAATGATCCACTTTTTGCCAAAAGTTTTGAGGTCTCAAAATAACATGTTTTAATTTAGGTCGTAACTACTTTACTATGAGTTTAAGCAAACAAAGACTTTTTATGCTATCAGACATATTAATTTGTTTATTTATTCAAATCTTACTTAAGCTTACGATAAATAATGCTCTCTTTAACTCTAGAAACGCTGAGTAGTTATTGGAGTCGCTTTTTAATTTTCAAATTTTGCTTACTCCCTCACTTTTCAGCATAAACTTATAACATGTTGTGACTTTTAAAAAATCATATAAAAGATTAACTCTACGATATTACATTGGTTTATTTATTATAGAGTTGACTTTACAAGAACATTTGCAAGAATCGCCAAGCATCATTTTGGCTTCGGTGATTGTAGTGTTAACCTATTAATGTTGAAGATTGCATATTTTTAACTTTTATTATATAGAAAAAAAATTAGTCTAGTTTTAATTATAATTATGACGTACTCAATCAAAAATAATAACGTAACAACTTTCTTACTGTACTACGACGTATTATATTTGGTTTAATTAAGTTAAGTATTTTAGTAATGTA
>JABFPM010002087.1:0-17729 GCA_022817325.1 Idris sp. 1 HC-2018 | reverse complement strand
CACTTGAACTTGACACTTGAACTTGACACTTGAACTTGACACTTGAACTTGACACTTGAACTTGACACTTGAACTTGACACTTGAACTTGACACTTGAACTTGAACGAGAACTTGACACTTGAACTTGACACTTGAACTTGAACGAGAACTTCGCACCTTGGACCCTTCATGACTTAGTAATGACTACGTGCTATTCTGGGATGCAATTACAGTCGTTTTCAAACGTCCTTGCAAGGATGCCGAGAAATAAGCTTAAATTGTCAGCATGGCGGTTTCGCGAAAATAGTAGAATCACGTTTTTCTCCGATCGATTAAGATAAAAATAGTGAATAAAGTAATGACTAAACAATTTATAATTCAAAAACCAATTAACTCACCGCTCTCTATCATTTATCAGATCTACAATAAATAACTTTTTATCTTCTCTTTTTCTATTGTAAAAGTAGACAAATGTATATTATAGTATTCATTTATTGTTCCAAACCTATTTTATATTTTCCTTTTTTTGGTGAGGCGGCAATTTATTAAGAAACCACTTTCGACTACTGTGCGCAATTAAACGCATAAACAAAGAATATGTTTGAATGTATATAAATATATATACGTTTTATTTCACATTTTTGTACGTCAAAATGTAAATTACCATAACCTTCAATTATATTAACTATGTTCAGTTACTCGTATTTTATACGCAGCAACGCTTATTTTAAATTGTTTTAATTTTCTAGATGTATGTATTTTATAAATCTATCTTCTCGTGCTTATTTGTTTAGTTTAAGCTTCAGTAAATAATACTTTATTTATCATAATTCAAATTCAAAATATTTTAAACAATTTTATGTTCTATAAATAGAATGAATACAAAATAGAAAATATTCCTCGCAATATCTTGAGAATCATATTTGATTATAAAAAGCTTTAAAGGGCTAATCGAATAATCCGAAACGTCAGCAACTTACAATAAAATTGCATTTGTGTCTTTTAAGGGTATTTATTGAAAGTATTTCTAGATACCGCCCGTTCTGAACAGCCTTTTTAGAGCAGACTCGTGGCATTGAAATTTAATTTTCAATTAATACTTTTTTTCTATTAGCAGTTACTTAATTCTATAAACAGGACTTATATTGAAGATAAAAATATTTCAAACAATCAAGTTAATTGATAAATAAAACATCAATTTAATGTTTGAACATTTTGAAGTGATTTCTTTGTACTATCAATAAAACATTAATATAAATACTAATTGATGCACACAGATCTGGTCTTGTACAGACCATCAGGTAAATTAGACATCCAACAAGATCTCTACAAGAGGTATCACTTTTTTCATCGGAATTCAAAGTATCATAATTTTTATTAATTGAAAACTGTTTTTGCAAATTAAGCCAAAATTTTCGTCTTTTATAAATTGTCTGAAACGCTAATAACCTTTCCTCTGCCGCTGACACCTTTCCAGTTTCGATTTTTAATGATTTGGTGAATTGACAGCAGACAGCGGCAGTCACCTCATTACTCATTTCCCCCCTCTCCCCCACACACACTCTAGGGGCAGTCAGATCTCTTATACAGAGTCTGACAGTGGAATTAAAACAATACAAAATAATTAGTGTATAAAAGGAACTTATTATTTACAAATCGTAAAACTAAAATATAAAATTAAAATACTAAATATTGAAGAACTCCCAAGCGACCGTGAATGTGGACCACAACAGACTTAGTTGGTTGAGACTGACCTCACCAGGTTTGTGGACGGCGATGTGGCCGACCGGAACACTCCGTCCTCTGTGTTTGCAGCGGTTGTATCATGGTCGACCTCGGCTTGGACCGATACATGTGTCGCTCGATCACTCCAACCCCGTCTCACTGGTAAGTTTAGATCTCGAGTCCTCTCTTTTCGAACCATCCAAATCCCGTACCACTTTTTCGTAGATGACGCTGGTTTCACCTTCGTCCAGGCTGCTCTCGGGTGCAGACTCGGGCTCCTCCTCATGAGGCAATTCTGCCGAGCCTCACCTGGGATGGAATGGCCGTCGTCTTCACCAGAGAAATAGTTAATTATGACAACACAATCTTCGGCATCTGGCTGTACTCGGCCGTGATGAATGAGACCATGCCGTCGTCCTTTGAGGCCTCTTCTTGAAGTCACAGGAGCCATGGCCTCGTCTAGATATAAATTTTGTAATCCGATGGGAGTTTGCAGCTCGATTCGTGGTGGCTTTCCTGGTCACTCAATATCCAGCAAATCATCCAGCCTCTGAGCCTTTCGCCTGCGGTCAGCCCCACGTCGCTCAGCTTTTATACACTGTCTGGCTTCCTCGATTGTGTGGCGGTGCTCTGCCTTCCACAGCTCGTTCCTTTGCCACCCTTCCCTGAATTGTTCTCTGACTCACGAGTCTCTAAGAAGGTGTCAAATGACTTCTCTGGCTTCTATACTTCTCCGGAAATTCTTTGTGGGCACTTTTACAAACGTAGAGAATCCTCAAACGTAGAGAAACATTATGTACCCCTCATCCTCGGCCGACTTCTCGTGTGCCTCACTTGCTGATCCTTCTCCTTGAGTCGTTCCTTTGCTCCCCTCGCTATGTCCAGAGGAGGCAACATCACTTTTGGCAGGTAAACTTGCTCGGTCTACCACTCTTTGCAGGTCTTAGCCGGAATCCGCTCCACCGTCCTTTGTTTTTTGTTAATCACCCACTCCACAGATAATCGAGACATGGCTTAAGTGATTCGCCGCGTTCTATCGCCCTGTTCAGCTGTTCCTTGTGCAACCACAAGTGCCAAGGTTCAATCACTCTCTCTGTTGGCCTCGAGGAAGGTCTTTTTGACGTTCATCCGATTGGAAGCTGGGTAAGCCAACTCCGATTCCGGCGCCATCCAGTTCAGATAGCTTCTCGACGACTCTGGATATACTCCATTACATCTTATAGTACCGGGTTTGGCCTGTGATAATATAATTTACCGTGTTCTACCAACCAATTTTAGAATTTTTCCGGTTGTTCGGAAACTGCTTTAAATCTAGTCCGGTACCAGGTGTCGTTTGAGAAGTCAATTCCCACGAGCATTTCTCTACCACCTTCGCCCGATTCATACATCCATAACAGGGCATCTGGCATGTGATATAGCGCGTCTTTGCGATGCATAATGTCACAGTCGTACTCTAGCAACTCAAGAGTCCATCAAGCCAATCTATCCGTGAGATTTATCAAATTCCACAGCCATTTTAGACTGCTGTAATCTGTGATCACTGTACATTTTTACCCTTCAAAAGTTATTGAATAATGTAAAATGTAAACTGAATAATGTAATGTAATGGTCTTGGTGAAATTACATGGACGGTCCTTAAGTATGAAAAATATAACTTCAAAATTGCATCGAGATTGTACGGGGAATATACAGGAGTTTTTTTTCTTGCAGTTGCTGGATACTCTGGACTTTACTAGCTTGCAATTAATCTTATCAAAAACAAATCAAATATTAAACAAAAATGAAACTTATGTTTAATATTTGACTTGCGTTCGCAAGTACGAAATTTACAGAACTATACAATATAGTCTGGATTTCGATTCAAATGTACATATATAAATTAAGTGTTAGTGTTATTTAATATTTGTGTGACGATGTTTGAAAGCCTTAAATGAAAAGTGACAACATTTTTTTTAAATAAAACAATATTTGAAGAAGTAAGAATATCATACCATAACAATTAGGAACTTCGTTCTTTAATAAACATTAAAAAATTATTTCTCAATAAATACCTCTTGGAACAATTAGATAAAAAATGTGAAATGTTATCACATGAGTGAATGTGAAAGCACTTAATACAAAATACGTTTTTTACATTCGAGAATTTATAGACAGATTTTATTTGACGTAGAATCAAGTTTTATTAACCAGGCCAAAACTTATTTAAAAATCTAAAAAATAATCTCAAAATTAGAAGTTTCACATTCCAAGGAGTTATTTGATTTATTATTTGGCAAGTAAGGAATTTTTTTAATAAATTTGTTTCAAATAGTTTCTAGGTCTAGAGTTAATCTAGAATTAAAGATTTCATTGATTAAGTTCCAAGAATTAGTTTTTAAACTTTTTATTTAAATCACAATAGCAGAATTTGATTTTAAATATGTTGATTTCAACATGTTTCTAAAGCACAAAGAAGATAAGAAACTGACTCCCAAGTAAGTAAATTCTTCCACTGTTTGGGGCAGTGAGCACCGCTGTTATTCCAAAGGTAAATTACTAAATTGTATTTGGGTCCAGTTTGCAACTATTAATGAAATTATAATTTAAGTTAATTTTGTTAGAGCTGCTTGAATATGTTGGAATTGATGACAATGGAAACCAACAGCAATGAGTTAAAAATGTGCACTTAAATTTTATTTTATTAAAATACTATTTATATGTTGACTAAAATAGATTTCAGGAAGAACTGTTTTCGTTTTTCTCTCAAGATCTAACGCAGTGTATATATAAGATATAAGATATCCATCACACACCCTTTCCTCTGAAAAATGTCTCAAGATCCGGTCCATAACTCAGTCATTTATACTTCTTTTCATTCTTAAATATTGTTTAATACTGAAGTATTTAAACGAGCTAGTTTTTTTTTAATTCACTTAATAATTTCGGAGAAAAGTATGCAAAAAGTATACTCTAAACTGGACTGTAACTTGAATTAAATCTTTAAGTAAATCTTTAGTTAATTCTTTTATTCATGTAGATGTTTTATTTCAGTTGAGTCGCATGTTAATTATTAAAAGAGGTATCTATATCTTATAACTATTTACATAAACTCATCAATTCATGCCTAAAATATAAATTATATTATTAATTAAAAGTATGGCAAATGTAGTTCAACTTTGCGTGACAATGTGAAATAAATGTACTGATTTTATTATTATTCCAAAATAAGACAAACATAGTAAAATGTTTTAAATTCATTTTTATTAAAATCATGTACAATAAGTGTTAATACAAAAATTCAAAATTGTTGGAATATTATTTTAATTTTATCTAAAACATTATACAACTTTAATCTTAAACAAAATGAAAAATTATGTTACATTTCAATTATTGTATCACTTTGTTATATCAGCACACTCATCATAACCATATCAAACTCAGAATTCATATACTCTTAAGAGGCTAAATTAAGACAACGACATTAATTTAAAAGCTGGCCAAAATAACGTAAAAAGTTTCATGATTCGTTAACATAATTGTACTTTCTTAAATAAATTGAAAAAGTTATAACATTAACAAGTTGCAAATCATATTATTAATAGAATAAAAACATAATTTGAAACATTAAAGTTAAATTAATTGTTTTAAATCTGGTCTGGATAACAAAGTTTTTCTTTAACTTTTTTTTACTGTTTTCAGGTTACTTTTGTAAACTCGTCTATTTAACAAATTGAATGCATGTAAAAACTTGACTCGAATGAAAGTACAGTATAATGTTAATTCAACAAAAGGGTCAATTTACTAAAAGGGTCAATTCGGCAAAAAACCAATTCGTTATAAGGATCAAATCTTTAAGTAAAATAGTTTTCAATTTAAAAATGAGAATTGAGGTTTTTTATTTTAGTATAATTTATATGAAACAATTACCTTTGTAATTAATTTTGACGAATCCTTTTTTGACGGAATAAATTCGACGAATTGACCCCGAACCGAAAATAATTATGTCACTTATTCATGTTAGGATCTAAAGAAGTAAAATAGTTGATAAAATTACAGACAAAATTAGTCAACAACTTTTTCTGATAATGGGGCAATGTTTCTGTTGCAGATTCAAATAGAAAATGATCACTCCATTTAAAAATTCATTAAATCTTAAATAATAATATAGGAACCATCAGGTGTCTTTGACAGCATAAATGAGATGTATAGGTCAATTTTGAATCAAAAAGCCTTTAAGCACTGAAAATGCTTCATGAATCATGGATACAGTTGACCGCTTGACCCAGTATACCTATATATAAGTAAAGTTCAAATTGCTTGCAAAACACAAGAGCATTTAAGTTATATCCCAAATGCTACTTCTCGTGTTGAAATTTTATTACTGTTAAACATAGTCTATGAATTAATTATACAAACTATTGTATTTGACAAAAATATTTCAAACACGTTAAGTTTTTTTTTTTATTTTGATTGAAATTTTGATTTTTGTTCACATATATAGCTAAAACTTGACGTTCTAAGACATACAATGCAATTTTTAGAGATTTTTTTTTTTAATTTGAAAATATTTTGCAAAACTTGCATAAAAGCATAATTTTCGCGGTTAAAGTCTACTTTAGACATTACTAAATACTGATATTATTCAGTTAAAATGAATTGAAAACTGAAGTTAATAGCAAAATTTCTCAACTTGAAAAAATATCGAACAAAAAAAGTTAACTACTACAGTAGCTTAATACAATCTGCTGGTTAAATTCTTTTACTTTTAAAAAACTCGATAATAGCTGTTTTATAACGATATATCTTCATTTTTATTGCTTCGTTTATTTCCTCGCGAATAATTAAAAAATCCAAAAAAATAATGTGAAACTATTATCTCTTATAATTTGCAGCTAACTAACATCAAACTTTTCTAATAAGATATCATTTATATTCACAAAATATACGTAAAATAAAGTAATTCATGAAAACATAAAAATTTTACCACAATGAAATGCAACTATTCATTGTAAATGACACTGAACAAGGTGCACAGTGATAGAAAGGACAAACTGTCGAGGGAAGCACTCCTACCAAAACAATTAATTATTGATTCCCATTTATTTTTTCCGTTATATTCTGTTTCTGACAGAATAGGACAAACATATAGGATTTGTAAATAATAATCCATGTATTGTTCAATTGTTCACCACATATTGCGTTTGTTGGATAGAACACCGCATATGATTGACTACTACTTTTTCACACACTTTGTTTAAATGTAAATTACTTTTTTTATAAAAAAAAAATAAACAATATTTAGTACACTTTACTTTTTTTATTAATTCATTTTTCATCAAATTAACAAATTTCAATTTTCAAATTTTTCTTTTTTTGCACTCTACTCTATACCTTATAAGTATTTTACTTAATGATAAACACAATTTCTCTCTTGATATAAAAATACTTTGCAGCATTTATTTATTCTCCGAAGTTCATATCAGAATGAATCACACTGCTAAAGGATAAGTTAAAAAAATGGGATAAACAAGAACAGCAGGGTTTCTTTCATGCTTATAACTTCAATATAAAAATGATAAAAGTTATAAACATGATTTTCACAAATCTTATAACCGAAAGCATACACACATGTTTCATGAAATATTTCGTGGGTAAAAAGTGACCAATATTTCACTATTTAATCAATCAAACGATTCTTAGAAATGTGATTAAAAATGCGCTTGCATGACCCGAAAGTCCATTTCATTTGAAGAAGGATGCAATTCACAAATCGCACACACGCGCGCGCAAAAAAATCGAATGATGAAAAAAGAATGAAAAAGGCTGGCAAAGCGCACACATCGTACAATAAGTCTGAGTTACGATCACGACTGTGTGGTCTTACTTCGACCACCAGTGTCTGTATGCTGCGAGCTTTACGCATCATAGTATTGCAACGAAGATGCACCCAACAGGCACGAGTGCCGACCAAGAATGCTATTTTGCGAGTTCGTGTTAACGCGTATTTCGTTTGGATTTATCGCCACAAGTTATCCTCCCGTAAGAGGCTCATAACATTCTACATTCCGGCCCACTGATCGGGTGCTTTTATTTCTTTCGATTTATGTGCGTTTTGATTTGAAATCTGTTATACGAGTTTAGCAGTTTATCTTACACTTTTCCGATGATTTACTACACGAAACATGAATCCTAATCGAAATCCAATGTGAAATTGATATTTGTAAAAAATTAAAACAAGTAATTGGCGAAATAAAACTAAACAAATACAGTTAAAACTTTTAAATTAAAAATCTGTTTCAAGAAAACTGCAAGTAATTGAATAGTAACAACTAAAAATGTCTATAAAAGGTAGAAATTTTAATTTAAAATCCTTATCAAAAATGTTTTTTTTTTTAATTTTTCTAATCTGTCTGTTAAAAGTATATTTTTTATTCTTAATTTATTTATTATTTAACTTTTGTCTTCCAATATAAAGTTTTCTCAGTACATCATAAATAAACTGTAATAGTAAGGCTCTAACCAGCAAGAATTCTTATTCTAATTGCTTTTTAATAAAAAATAAATTACTCTCTACTAGTGCATATATTAGTGTGAGTATACAAATAATGAAAGGTCTCATACATCGAACGCATTCTCTGCCCAAAGTACACGCGGGATAATGTCACTATTATTTTACCGTATCATTAACATGCCCTTTTATTTTAGCCCTAATGCCAGCAGACTTATCATTACATAGCTGCGGATACGTCTTCATTTGCCACCATTAATTCTAGTCTCTGCTTATAATAATCTCTGCTTGACGGTTAATGTCAAACAATGTGCTACCATCAGCACTTAGATAAAAAAGGAAATATATCAAATCAAAAACTAATCGTTATTTCATAAGTGTGAATCAAGAAAAAAAAACTAGAAGAATGAAAAAGAGAAGGAAGAGGATGTAAAAAGATGATTTCTCTGCTGTCTATTAGACAAAAATAATTGTTGATGAAATTAATTTCTTGAAATCCACAGTAACGATTATAATACTTTGCAGAGTTCTCTTTCACTAATTTGCATGTAATTTGCTTTGTTGGCCAATCAAAGGTCAGGAAACAAAGAAATGTAACTTGAAAATTAGCATTAAATTGAAATTCCAAATTTCGCGAAGATTCATTTTCAGCTACGACATTTGTTGTGATTGGTTTAAGGGCCCAGGTACGTCTATAAATCGTGTACACTGTGCCATCATGTTCATAAAATCTTTGAAACGTCAAAGATCCTTTAAAAGGAAAATGCTAGATAATGCACAACATGACTTGACTAAAATGTCACAGGTCCTAAGAGAAGTTGTAGAATTGGGTCGTAGGGGGTCAATGCAACAGCATCTCCAAAAAAGGCATGACTTTAATCGATGTTGGGGACAACAACCGCAATATCAGTAATAATGGCAACAGCATAATGGATTCA
The DNA here is from genome assembly GCA_022817325.1 of Idris sp. 1 HC-2018. Lineage (NCBI taxonomy): Eukaryota > Metazoa > Arthropoda > Insecta > Hymenoptera > Scelionidae > Idris > Idris sp. 1 HC-2018. The sequence goes on along the minus strand of JABFPM010002087.1, from coordinate 8,599 downwards.
AGATTCCAAATCGCTCACGTCGAGCTTCCCAACACGCGCCGCCTTTGAGCAACGTCAATAGTTACAAGAGCTCGACAAGAAATGCGTTCTTAAGCGGGCGGCGCGAGTAAGGTATTGTAACGGTTAACAGTGAGCAACAACGTTTGCTTCAAAAAAAAAAGAAAAAAAGGTAGCCATTAGCAGAAAAAAAAGAAAAAGAAGACGTACGAGTTAGAGAAAAAGATAATAATGACGAAAAAAAAGAAAGAAACGGGAGAAGGTAAGAAATAAGAGTAGAAAAAAATGAGTGCCAGGATCAGTGAGATCCTTGTGCCAAGTTCTTCGTGTAGAACTCGTTACCTACTGGTGTACACGCGATTGTCTATAATTGTCCTCTTTGTTACACCTTCTGGCGAATGTAGGTTACTCATTTAAACTCTTAGTGAAATAGATATTTAACTTTAGCATCCAGTTTGTATTATCCTGATACTTAATTATTGGTTAGTAATTTTAGAAGTTATTATAAAGAATGATTTAGAAAAATATATTAAAAATGTAAATGAGTACCTAAAGATAATAATTTTATTAAGTATTATATATAAAGACATTAATTTTTTTAAGTATTTATAACTACATGCATCTGAAACTTAATAAAATAATTTAGTAAACATCAAAATTAATACTTACCTTTTTTACAACTCGACATAAATGAAGAATTTTCCAATCTTTTGTGATATATGTATCTCGTTTTTCGTGTCAAATCATGTATGTGTTTTACTATTTATACTTTAATTAATTGTGTAAATAAAAAGTAAGAATTGTGTTTCAAAATAAAATCAAAATTTATAATTAAAAATCGAAGTCTTTTATTAATTAAAAAATACTCAGGCAAACTTAATAGTTTATCAAAAATTAAGATTTAAATTAATTACAATGTTAAATTGCTTCAATTTAAAATCAATTGCAAAAATATGCAGCAGAAATTAAATTTGAAAACATGCAAAATAAAGGCTTGATTTGTCTAAAATACTCATAATTCTTGCAGCAGAATAATAGTTTTATTTCAATTATTTGTTTAATAAAATTAGGTTTTTATTATAAAAAAGGGGTATTTTAACATTAAGATCTACAGCAAAATTTTATTTTTAAATTTCAAAAGACAACTATTTTTGTATTAAATGTTAAATATGATCACAATTGGCAGCAACAAAATTTTAATATAACAAAGATCCTTCTTCTTGACACAGGCTCATGTAGTTTAAATGCAATAAACCTTTACAAGATCAGTTACTTGAAGCTCAATATGATCGATGTCTATCAATGTAAGGTGGTTATGTATATCCTTTGTTTAAAATGACATAGCGGAACATATATTCATAGCCTAACGAAGTTCCAATAAATTTAACTTGCAACAGGATCCATTACCTTGGCAAATAACACATCCTGACACGAATCGTTGAAAATGAAGCTGCAAGCTGTGTTGGTTATTGTTAAGAATAATAACAGCAATGTGTAAAATAGATTTTTTTAACTATCTTTTTTATTTTCTGCTGTGTGAATTTATTGCAATTTATTGCTATATAAGATTATTTTTCTCAAATTCATTTTTGTATGCTCAATTAATAAAAGTAACCAATTATCATCCAGTTACTAAAAAAAAGACTTTTTTTACGCAAAAAAATTCATTAATCAGAGCAAAAAGCGCATAAAAAAATACCAAGTGAAGGTAGGTACATTCGATTATGTTTATCTACGTTAATCTCTTTCGCTTTATTAAGTTGTCCGCATCTTGGTCAATAAGTTACAATAAAACCTAATTACTACGTGCATCATCGCTGGTTTCTTATTCAGTTGATGACGTCGCTGCTGCTGCATCTTGCGGACCTTTTTTTCATTATTTTTTTCTTCTTCTTTTTCCATTGATAACAATCATTTCGAAGGAAAAACAATCGTACTTCGCTTTCTTAATTCATTTAAATGTAAGCAACCGTATAAATGGTATACAATAGGTCAACAACTTTGATAAACGTGAAAAAGTAGTATAAATGAATGATTACAAATATATGAAAACCCACTGCACTTGTCGCTTGGATACCAGACAAGACCGAGATTAGAAACACTGATTGCTTTAAAATATAAGTACTTCAGTAGTGTTTACAAATGATTTAAATAAATTACAAGATATTCTATATGTAATAACGTTCTCCACTGACATAATTATAGAAGCTAATTTACAAATTTGTCCTATATACAAATTATTATTATTATTACTTTTTATCTTGTTTTAAACATTCATGTGACGTTACATCTTGACAATTTACATTAATAAAAGTCCATTCGAAATGGATAATAAAACAGCAACGTCGTCTCACACATTTGCATTCACTAACTTGAATAAACTCTAAGACCATTTACCACAACCAAACGTACCATTTACAAAAATAGAATTATTTCTAATTCGCTAACCTGCTTTAAAAAACAATTAAGAACAACGTACGCGCGGCAGCGAAACTTTTAAAGGCCACGAGCAACACAACTGTTTAGAGAAAGAGGTATCAAGAACAAAAAAAAGAGATTGTAATAAAACGTTTTTAAAATATCCCTATTAAGTTGTAATTAAAATATATATATAGTATACAGTTTAAAAAAAGAGCAACACTTGCTATTTGCTACATGGGGCAAGTATTTTACAAATTGGTTACAATACGAATGAATTATGAAAATTTGTGGGTAAGGTAAAAATCTCAAAAATAGGTCTGAATTCGAATCGTTCAGTCCCTTGGAATTGCACGCTCGTAGTCGCACAATGACTCGCACAATTACTCGCACAATTACTCACACTTATCGATACTTTTTGCTTCTAGCTGTGAAAATTCTTTTATTTTTCGTTTCAATTACAAACGATTTTTACGTGAAACATCATGGACATTCACAAAAAGGTCGCACGTACGGCTTCCGGCGGTGTCAGCCAAGCTCGGCCCACTGCACAAAGTTCGGCACTTCTCTCACCGGCACGTCCCTGGCCAGAGCCTTTACCCTTAAATTCCGGTCTTCTGTTAAGAGAACCACCTCACGTTTCACTCGTCGAGGTTGTCCTTGTTCAGCTAAAAAAAATCAATCGTTCCAGTTTTTGTTTAATATTTTGGTATTTTAAAATGTAAATTTTTGATCAAAAGTTCTGAGCAAAATGTTTAAAATAATTTATTGATTTTAGATTTGTTTATGGTTCAACAGAAATTTTAGCATTTTTTGCAACTTTGTAGTTGCTTTCCTTTTACTTATAAAACATTAATAAAACCGACTGTTTTACGAGTTATCGTGAACACATTATGAGCACGAAAAATACTAGCTTTTAATTGCTTATTAGCATGTAAATAACTTACTTGAACTCCCTTGATTTTTGTTGTTACATTTGCACAAGCTCAAACATGTTGCTAATATTCTGTCATCATTGCTCGTTAAGCCATCCTGCGAACACAAAAATAAGTGCATTCTTCATGTTACAATTTATTATGAAAAAAGTTGTTACATTTTATAATTAATGAACATTTTTCTATCATCATAAAATTAAAGTTTACAAATCGTTAACTTTTTTCAGATCCATTGAGTAATGGACTTTTAATTCTTATCACAATACTCGCTTCAATGAGCAACGACTTATCACTTTCCTACCCAGTGTTTTGTTATACCCAGACACAATACGTAAAGATATCATTTTAAAAGACATGCATGCTTCGTGGAGGGGTTCCTGCGAATCACACTTTGTCATTCATGATGCGGAAACTTCATCAAGACAAACGACTGGTTGTGTGCACTTCCACTTGATATTAGTCATTGTTTTTATTATTAACTTTTAATTTCTTAAACATGAAAAACTACAATAAAAACAAATAGCACTGAGAAATTAAATTTGTATTACAAATATTAATGAAAACTTTAATTTCTTACAAATGAAAATCTTTCACTAATAGCTTGAATAAAAAAAATGAAAAATTCCATTACAAATATCAGTATAAACTTTGAATTTCCTAAAAATAAAAAAAATTTGACCAAAACCGTAAAATAAAAAAACAATTTCAAAATAATTCCTGTTAATTAACATATTAAGTGCACAAAATTGGAAACATACGAAGTTATATTATACTCATTTGCAAACTTCTTGGCACGTTTTGCTGTCGTAAAACTTGATTATTTTGAGAGAAGCGAAAAAATAAAAATAAAGGTCAGGGCTTGCTGGCAAGAGACGTTTTTGATCCAAAACGAATCAGTGTTTGCCTCGCAGGGCCGGGTCTTGAAGACTGCGGACGATCAAGATTGAGTGGCAGGCCGAGACTACACTGTAATTCGCGTCGATAACACGGGTGAGGCATATGATTACTTTTGTTAAGCAAAGTGATTGGGCGAGCCGGCACAAAAAAAAAGAATGAGACTGCTGCACGTACCGCTAGCACCACGGCGATGCTACCGGCAATGGACGTGTCTTACTCCCTCTAGTGCTATGTAAATGGGGTGAAACGTCCAACGTGAACTTTTTTCCGGCTTCGTTGGCGAGCCTCAACAACTGTTATTTGAGAGGTGGATTTTGGCGGAACAACCAACTAAAAGATAAATGCTGCAGGAAATCATTTTCTTCCGCATCGCGTTCGGTAGTTCGGGCTTTATTGGTGCCGGCAAAGTGGTGCTTATAAAAGAGATGTATTTCAGCTATTAAAAATTTATTTTGCCGCAGACAAGCGAAACAGAATTAATTGTGGTCTTTTTATGAGGAAGTCATCATGATTACAAAATTGCAGCTTTACAAAAAGTACAAGATTTTAAAACTCATTTTTTAATTCGAAGTAAAGTAGAAAAAAAGTAAGCACAACATATTTGATTCTTTTATAAGTTTCAAGTTCTCAAAGATTTTAAGAGTTTATTTTTTAAATAATATATTTTTCTCTTATCTACTCGTTCATACTTCGTCATTACTATTATATCTCCATTATAATTTTCAACCCTTCCTTATCTTTTATTGTTTCCCTTTCGCCAGAAGATTTGCTTTAAAGCAAAATACTTTTTGACTTATTATTGTGAAAATATCCTATATTTATTTTATTTGATATTGTACTTTAGATAATTCATTGTTAATTTCCAATAATTAAACACTTCATTTTTGATCATTTGAAGTTTGTCATTTTAATAATTACAGTTGCAGACTGCTAAAAAGCATGGAAAGATATTTTCAAATATTTTTATATGTGAAATCGAATTTAAAAACGAATTAAAGTGCTGATTTTCTGTTTTGACAATTTATATCACCAAAAGTTCTGTATTGTATTAAAACAACATTAGTAAGTAATGGGTCACTAAGTTTAAAAATTATAATATCAATTTTCTACACATTGTAAAAAAATGTGCTTTTAATTGATAATGATACTAAAGTAGTACATTTTAATAAATTTGAATGACAATAAATTAATATGCTCAGCTAATAATTTAATTAAAAATATAAATCGAGATTTAGAAAAGTTTACTTCTTATATATTCTCATTTATAAAATTAGAGACTATACTAATCTTGACAACTTTTATTTTCGTTGAAAGTAATATATTAACTTGTAAAATTACCTCAAGAAAGTGAATTGATTATCAGTTTTCATTCATTAAATAAAAAAATATGTACTTTCTTTCTGTACCAATGTTGCCTTAAAACAACATATTGATGGTTTTTATTCGGCAGAAGGAAAATAATATTTTTTTATTATAATTAAGCTCAAAAAATATAATCATGATTGATAATAATTGTTTTTATCATTATCCATTGAAAGGGTTAAAAAGTAGAATAAAAAAAAAAAGAAACTTTAAAATGAAGATTTCTGCCAATTTGTTTCTTTTTTTTTGGGTTAAATAATTATTATGTACTTTACCTGTGACACATCTTCCTCAACGGTGAAAGTACTGGATGTTAAAACCGTGCCTTTGGTGGTAAGACATCGAACTGCTGGATTTTTACTCCTCGCAAATATCAATGCAGCTTTGGCATTTTGAGCTACACGTTCAACGTGCTCCGGATCCAACATTGCTCGTGAAGAAGGTGGACTGTCCTTTGCATCAGCTCCTTTAGCTAAACCTTCAAGCTCATTTAACACTGAAACAAAAAATTAAAATAAACTTTAATTAATTTTGTATACAAAACATAATTACAATTTGTGTTGAAAAATTCTGCTAATTAAATTGCCAGGAAAATTGCTGTTTAATTTCAATCTAAGTTTAAATTTATTTATCTTAAAATTGCAGTAGCTGGTAACAAAAAAAAGTCCTTATCACAATGATAATTGTATTTGTTTTACATTTTCTTACTCAAAGATAACTGAAGAAACGTCTGTTTTTCTAGACTCCGGCTTTCGTTTAATGAATTACGCCTGGGACATTCATTTTCATGCTCGACCGATTGTAACAAAACGTGAACGAATTTCGTTGCGTTGTTTTGTATCGTTCGTGAGGGCAACGGCGATAAAACAAAACAAAAAGAAGGAAGAAAAATAACGGGGCAAAAAAGTGTACGAAAAGAAGAAATACTTTATTTCTGTAGGGAAAATATAGACATATATATATATGTGTGTATAAAGCGACTACAAAAATGTAAAAGGGAATAATTTATTGGCTCACTCCATTAGACGGTTTTATGTGTAAGTCGCGAAACTTTGTTTGCAGCACACCGAAGAGCTTTTCCGAAGTAACGAGCTTACCCGAAATGTCCCTTTGCTAAATGTTTCGTCAACTTTATCAGTTCTCCCCGGACTTTGTGACATTGCCTAAGAGGATTTATCCCCCTCGTTCCACTTCCCTAACTCAACTTAGATGTGTTCATAAAAGTTCTTTAAAAAATATTTCATTTCAGGCAAATCATTTTTTCCTTAACTTGAATGCAATACAATTTTGATTTTTTTATATTTTTTAAAGGATCTAAAGTTGCATAATTTTTTAAATTTGTTTAAAAAAATACTCATTTTAGGTTATTGCTAGTCACTTATATTTTAAATTGCAAGCAAAATGAAATATAATATTTCAATAATAAATAAAGAAGAAACCTAAATTTAATGAATTTTTATCAAAAATACAAAAAAGAAAGAATTTCAGACACTTTTTTTATTCAGAAAGTAATACTGCTGTTAGTATATATTTTGTCTAATTGTAAAACATTTTTCAGAGTGAAAAATCACAGTTTGTTGGCAGCATTGACTCATGTCCCAACACTGTGTAGTCTTTTGCTAAATGCAATGAATATACCCACTGCCGAGGTTACTATTACAAACGGTGGCTCGTTTTTCATTTGAAACAATTTTTCTATGTGACGGAGGCTCATTTTTCATATCAACTCAAGCGTGGCTCTCGCCGAAAGCACGAATCAGACGGGCCACACATATCGTTTTCTCGCATACGAGGCGTGAGAACTCAAGCTGCAAAAGTTAAAATCAGAGTTAAACGGCCATTTACTCTCTTCCAGTCAGACAGTCTCACATCAAACCGCGCGCGCTTTAACTAAAAGGATCAAGATTGAAATACAAGCGCGCATCTTCTCGAAAAAGAAGATGAATCAAAAGCCAAACTTGTTCGAGGAATCGAGGATTGGCCGCCAGACGTGGCTCCTAGAAATCACCAAACAATTAGACCACTTCCTCCAGAGTTTTTTTTAGAACACATTTTCTTTTTTTGCAAAGAAAAAGTGCTAACTTTTTGTCAATTCCTTCCAATTCTTATTCGAGGCGTTTTCAATTGACTTTGCCAAGACGACATTTGGTATGCATTACTTTGTGTCTGCGACAAAAATTTTCCAAGCTCTTTTCTTTCTGTAGGTAAAATTCAATAAATTGATATATTTCATTAGAGTGGTTGGTAGATTTGCTTTGATCTTGTGAGACTTGTTATTGACGCAGAGGTCGAGCGACAGGAAAAGTTGGCTGAGGGGTCAGGGATCCCCAGATGAAATCGAACAGTTGGCAGTTTCAGCCAACAAATCAAGCCCGAAGCACACGAGGCACGAGCAGAATTGTAAGAACGCGACGATTGCTTGATAAAGCGATGCCTAAAACGGAGGAGAAAAGCGTAACCGCGAGATGCCAATTTATCTTTCAGTTTTTGTCTCGTGCGCAAGGGGGAATCCCCTTTGCCGGCGCTGAGAACGGCCATGCGACAGGAATTCTAAACGCGTTCTGTGCTTAAGACGAGATCTCTGGCATTTCGGCAAATCGTTGGATTATTTGATGAAAAAAAGGCGCACTGTCACACCTTTGCTAGATAACATTTTGTAGATAATTATTTCAAATAGATAAAGATCTAATGTAAAACGAAAACTTCAATTATTTTTAAAGTCAAATCCTAAGTAGCTTTATTAGACCAAAATTAATTACAAAATCTTGATCTTTCTGGTCTTAAATCTGGTTAATTTTAACAGTTAAAAATACTTGATTCAATACTCTTTGTTAATTTAAAGTAACTTATTAAATTTTAGACATTTTCTTATTAAAACAAAGCAACAACAGTTCATTATAATTTTTATGAAGTATTTAGATAAAAGAAGACTTTGCACAAAATCTGTCAATATTTGTATCCCCGTATAATGAAATAAAGTTACAAATTGT
>JABFPM010002086.1:0-17731 GCA_022817325.1 Idris sp. 1 HC-2018 | reverse complement strand
CATGTAGACGTAGTTAGGAATCAAATAACCAAACAAGCATGGAGATGTGAGAGAAAGAGATAAAAGTAGACCTACGAAGGTTCTCTGAGAAATGGCCGTTGATTGGAGAATCACAACAAAGATAATCCTGGGAATGTCGGGGCTAAATAAAAGAGAAATAAGGTAATCTTGAAGAGTGAATATAGAGAGGAAATGAGAAACTCCATTTTTCTACCATTCAGAAATATCTAATGAAAATATATACCCTAACAGCCACGTTTATGTAATTTTGATGTAAATTTTATGTAAAAGATTTACTTAAAATTTACATAAATGTAACTCCTCATTGGGTTGTGTTATTTATGTAAATCTTTTACATATGTTTTTTTTATTAATAAATATTAATATATAATTTTTTTTCTTTAAATATTTTTTATTGCAACAAAAATTATTTATTACAACAGAATGGAAAAATCTGTTTCGTATATAACATACTTCATCTTATTTGCTTTGGAAACATAATTTATAACATTTTTAAAATTTAGCAATTTCTGTGCATTGGACAGATTATATTATACAATTTTATTCATGCAATACTTTTGTTGTTGAAAGAATTATTTTGTATTATTGATTAATAAATAAAAAATTATAAATATCGTCCATGAAATATTACTATTAACAGTGACGTGCCTTACAATTTTTTTAGATTTTGTTTCCAAATTACAGAAGGACTAATCACAGGCCGTTGAATATCTAACAATAAAATACTAATTTAATTCATCGTAAATTTTGATTAAGAGATACATGTAATTTGATAAATATTTTAAGTACATTTCACTACATATAAATAAAGTAAAATAATTTTGAAAACACTCAAATTAATATTATTTATTCATAGAAATAAATGGAAATTTTTTAATAATCATTAAATAAATTAGAAATAATTAATAAAGCCTTTCGAAATGCACAATTATTCATCTAATTAAAAATCTTTCAATTTTATGAGAATGATTTATGTAAATAATGCAGTTTAATGAGGAGTTACATTTATGTAAATTTTATGTATATCATTTACAATTATGCTGGCTATTAGGGTACATCAAAAAGTATTCAAATTAAGTGTAACGTAAGAAAAACTTACCAGTTTGAATTCTCTAATTACAAAATTCTTTCTGACCTTAAACAAAATTAATTTTCAATTAATGTAAACAATACAATTTTTTATACTTACTTTTACTTTTATTTGATGTATTATTATTATTATGAAGATAAACCCAAACAAAGAAACAAGCGTGATATTGCATAACCCAAAAACAAAACAAGCTGGAACTTGAAATTCAAAGTCATTTCACACTTTTTTTCCGTTGATTCTCACCAGCCGCCAGCCATAAGAGATCCGACCAATGGCGTTTAGTTTTTAAAGCGTATCGATTCGACGAATTATTATTTCTTTCAGGGTCCAGCTCAAAGATCCTTTTTAGAAAAAAGAAAATGGAAAATATTTAATTTGTAAAAAATAAAAAAAATAATAATAATAAACAAAAAAAAAAATAAAAAGCACAAGAAAAACGTCAACAAACAATTGCCGGCACTGAGGTAAACAAAGAGAAAAAAAAGTTTAATCAAATTCGTTTCGAGAACATGAAAATGGGCGTCGCACAATTGTGATCGTGTTTCCTTTTGTTTTGAAAAAAGTTGTATATATCGTTGTCTAAAATAAAAAAGGTTTCTGAGAAAATATAGTTTGAAATCGCTGGTAAGCTGTTGCGAATAAATGTGCTTTTCGTCACCTTGACTGACTGAACAAGTACGTTCCTAACCTACAATTTGTTATGCGTTCAGTGTGTTTGTTTTGTTTAGGTTTCTTTGTTAATGTCAAAAGTGTTTGTTTTGGTGTTTAGTTTTTTTACGTTTACATTTTCTCAGTTTTGTTTCAGAGGAAGATGTAAATAAGAACTTTGAAATTTAAATAATGATCATAATGTCGAGATTAAAAATTAATTTAACAAAGAAATTTAATAAGTTTACAATTAAATCGAGTACGTTACGTAAGTATGCTTTGTAAAACACGAAAAAGAAATATTTATTTAACAAATATATACATAACTGACAGAATTTAATCTTAACGAACAATTTTTGAATTATAACTGACAATTTTTAAATTTAAAAAACAATTTTTAAATTGAACAGAAAATTTTTAAACTTAATGAACAATTTTTTTAAAATATAATGAAACAATTGTGAATTTATCTTTGTTGTATTATAAAAGGATAAACTAAAAATTGTATAACAAGTTTTGTTTGTATTAATGTTTATTTATGAATTTGTTTGCAGATGAGCAATTAAATGTGAGCGACCCAGTGGACCAATTAAGCACCCAATTATTCCAATGTGAAATTTGCGAACAAGAATTTGACACGAAGCAGGAGCTGCACAGCCACATATTGTGTCATCTGGGTCAGCCGAGAGTGGTGTTGAAGCGTATACCAAACACGAAGATTTCGAAAAAAAAGCACGAGTCCTATCAGTTGGATCCGGACGTCAAGGGGGCTCTAAAATTTAAGTTCAAAAAACAAACCAATCCACCGGATTCGTTGAAACTCACTTTAAAAAAGTCCTCGCTCACAAAAGATTTCACGATTATAAATTCAAACGTGGACAGTTACAACTCGGAAGACGTGGCAGGCAATCAGGAAAATGACACAGGGGAGACTTTGGAAGAGGCTTCACAGGAGGAACCGTTCAAAGATATGACGAACAATGAAGAGGTTTAAAATCAAACATTTATACAATAAAAAAATAAGGTTTTCCACAAAAAAGAATCCGTTTTTCAGACATATGTTTTTATTATTAAATTAAGATTCATAAAAACCATTTTTGATGATTGAAAAATAATCAAAAATATGATTGAAAATTAACCTCATTTTAAAAACTCGAAAATCCGCCGTAATTTATGACGTCATTGTTTATATTAACATTTATAAATAGCATAGAAAATATTTGATTTCTTTGAAAAAATTAAAATGTATTAAAACTATTAAAAAAGATTACTTTGTATTTAGCTGTGGTTTTACTCTCGTACTAACAGCCAGAAATAGTTAAAAACATATTATTTATAAACAAGTATCAAACATGGAAAAAATATTTGTTTTCATTAAAGAAAACTTTCTTATTAATGAAAATAAATTTATGCAAGTTTGAAAGTAAATGTATAATTAGAAAATAATTATTATTGTTACTTGTGACATTTTTTAACGCTTGCATATTTATTATCAATCTTCAAATGTAACATGAAAAACTTAAACCTTTTATATGGAAAACATATTTCGAAGTATTGTGAATGCTGTAAAACCTGCAGAATATTTGTTATTAACTCCAAACGTTATTACTAACTTACTAAAGTTATCGGGTAAAAATGATCAATGTTAAAATGCATTCGCTGAAAGCACAGAGCTAATTTTTTTTAGAAATAAATTATATCAATGATATCTAAGTAACTAAGTATTTGTCATTTATTGATTCAATGATGGTAAATTTTGCCTAAAAATTTGAAACTGACTATTTTGGTTTTGTATTAACATTTTGAGGTTATTTTCTTTGAATGTATGAATTAAATTATACAAATTTCTATTAATTAACTAAATTTGTTCAATAAGTTATTTTATTTTAGTAGATTTGATGTATAGGCTTGATAATTTGCTGAATCATTACAAATTTTGTGCATTTTTATATTTTATAATTACATCCTGATCATTTTTACTCGGTAGTTCGGGTAAAAATGATCAGCATATAATTTGTTGTAACAATTCAACGCAGTGAATTTTTCAGTTTTTAAACTGCAGTAATATTTATAAGACCTTTTTTTATATTTCTGACGCAAAAATGATGAAGTGTTATGATTAATACATGATATATTTATAAAAGTTTGCAAAAACTGATCATTTTTACCCGCCTTGACCCTAATAATGTAAATTTCGGATTTTACACATAAAATGTTATTTCAGTGATGAAACAATAAAACTGCAGTTATTGTATGTCTAATTACAGTTTTTATTTCGTACATTTTACTATGTAAAACTTAAAATATATTTCTGTAACGAAACCTTCATACTTCCGAGATAATCCGGGAAGTTTAGAGTAATGAACAACCAATCGGCGTGCAACTGCTCGAGCAGAATTGGGATTGGCAGAACTCAAAACTCTGCACCTCCGAAATTATACCGGAACTCAAGAGTAATTAAACATGAACTTTGCGCTTAGCTTTCGTACCGTCTTATTCACCGTTTCATCACTGTATATATCCCGTATTTATACTTAAATTTTAGTTTTCATTAAGGAACTAATGCTTCGAGTATAAAACAATAATATTTCTGTTTTAATCAATTGAATTTATTTTTTTTATCCCGTAAGGTTATAGAAAGGTTTCAAACCAGAAACTTTTAATACCCGACAAATTTGTTCCGTGTAAAAAGCCCTATTTTTTTAAGTTCATTAACCCTTAAGTATAACGTAAACAATACGTTATTTTTACTTTGTATTGATTGTTTTTAGGAAAATTATGGAAACGACAATTTCGAGTCCGACGAAGCAACTCCTTTGGAGGAGGGTCAGGAAAGGCCGTCGGTGGACGCGAACGAGGGAGACTCGGGGGTGGGCAGTGACATGGCGAATCCCTTAGAGCGAGACGACCAAAACATCGAAGACTCGCAGACATCCGATCACTATGAAAGTGCGGAGAAAAATGCCGAACCTGAGGAGGAACAGGACGAAGAACTTGAGGCGACTTGTCGAGAGACCATTGAGAACCTGCGACGACTCGGAGAGGAAACTAGGTAGAAAACTGAAGTCCCTAGCAGAATTATTTTCATTATTACCTTGTGGAACCAAGCTTTGCATTGTTATTGATCAGATTTTCTGTAACCGTGATAGCAAAACGTCAATTTTTTAATATTGTAATATTGAATTTTTTAATTGTAGTATTTTCAATCTAGAAATACAATTTTTCTAATAGATTTTATAAGTTACTAGATGTATATCTGGTAATTTTTTCTTAATTTTATTAAATCTAGAAATACTGCTTTTTCCATCAGATTTTATAAGTAACTAGATATACTCTAGTAAATAGCTGGATATAATCTAGTAAATTTTATTCGTTTAAATTTTTGCCAAATTTAGAAATACCAGATTTTGCAAGTAATTAGATACACATCTGGTAAGTTGTTTTCTAAATTTCAAATATTGGTTTCACCAAGTTGTCTTCAGTTAATTTCCATTTTTCATTTCCACCCATCCTGTTTGCAGCGCCCTCAGGACGCGATCTAATATTTTGTCCAACAGTTCCCCGCTAGCGGAGCCCGAGTTGGTCTCGGAGCCGCAGCCGACCACTTTCGTGTCCTCGCCCGTGGATGACCCCGCCAAAAGCACCAACGATAATCCCGAGAGCGCAAACTTCTCCTGGGAGAATGTACTCGACAAGGAAAACCCCGACGACCCGCAGACAGAGGACGCCGACTCCGTCAGCCACGAGTCCCTGCTGCAGAACTTCCTCATCGAGCAGCAGCGCCAGGACCAGACCGACCCCCTCGCCACGACGCCTTTCGAAACCGAGTACGTGTCCCTGGAGAAGCTCGCGGAGACCTGCAGCACCTGTCGTGTCTGCAATGAGAAATTCAAGGACATCAGTCAGCTGGACCTGCACCGGCAGAAGTGCGGCCACTACCAGTGCAACGTGCCGGACTGTTCGAATTTGATTTTCAACAGCCAGGTCGAGGTGGCGCTGCACAAAAGCCAGGCCCACGGCACCTCCTCGCCGCACTTGAACCAGAGGTCGCCCCTTGCGGGCTCGCCGGCGAACTTGCCCCGGACCAGCCCGATGTCCTCGCCGCAGCAGACCAACTCGCCGACGTTCGCCCAGCAAATGCTGCCTCCGGTGAATTTCGATCAGCTGCCGGCGCCGGTGCAGCAGCTCGCGCAACAGGTGCAGCGTATGCCCCTGCCGCAGGCGCAGATGCCGCCGCAAATGCCACCTGGGGCAAACACCATGATACCAGGGGGCAATTATTATGTTCCGAGTCCAGGCAGGCCGCCGTTGTACAGAATGTCGGCACCACAACCGATGCACTACTCTCATTTGCCGCAGGCGATGTATCCGCCGCCCTACGGGGCAGGCTACCCGCAGATGGCCGGGCCGCCGCAGATGCACCCGCCCATGCCTCAGCAGATGTCCAGGGCGAGATACCCGACGATGGTGCAGCAAAATGTGAGGTGAGGGTTTTATCTTTTTATAAAACTGGAGTGTTTAGATTAAGATTTTAATAAATCTCAAGTTAAGAAATTGAATTTGTGGATTAAGTAACTCAATTTTGAGGTTATAACTTGAATTTTTAGCTTATTATTTGGTTTTTCAGGTTAGAACTTGACATTTTGATTAGAAGATTTACATTTTTAGGTTATAACTTGAGTTTTAAGTTAAGATTAGTTAAGATTAATTGAGGTTCAAAAACTTGAATTTTTAGGTTAAAATGAGAAATTTTAGATTAGATAATTTGATTTAGTACTTGATTCGGTTAGTACTTGATTTTTTAGGTTAGAAGGTTTACATTTTAGTTCAGTTAGTTGATTATAAGGTTAAAACTCGAAGTTTTAGGTTAGATAATTGGATTTTTAGGTTAAAATACTTAATTTTAAAGTATAATTTTAAAATTAAGGTTAATATTCTGCTTAACAGAACCTTTGACAAGTTGCTTTAATTTTGCAATTTCAATCTTCTAAAATTACTATATTATTGTTATTCTTAATTAAACTCTCTAAGTCATAAACGAAGAATGCAAAAACATGTCTTTTTTCAATTGTTCTTTGTTTGAGAGAAAAATGTTTACATACGAATGAGAAAGATAGCAAGAAAACAATTGATTTACATCACTTTAAAACATAAATCTTCACTTTAAAATCGACAATTCTCATGTTTACAGCGGTGTTGTATTATATTAAAAGTATATTAATTCTTGAAGTTCAAAACAAATGATTGTCTTAATACACTTTGGTTTTGCTGATTTTCTCAAAATGCATAAACAAGATGAAAAAATGTTGTTTTGAATTACATTTTATAAAAACAATGTTTTTATTATTATTAAAATAAATTATTTTTATTATTATTATTCAAAGTTTAATTTCTACTAAACAAATTAAACAACAAAATTACACTTTTCTTTGTTTACTTTTAAATTCAGGTGTGTAAAATTTGAATATATTTTTTTCAAGTTATGTTTTTGTAAGCAATTTTAGTATAATTTTGTTATATGTTAATATTTGGAATTTTGCAGAGCACCACGTATGCCGCAAAACGCCACAATGCCCCGACAACGTATGAAGAGACCAACCCAGGTGCAAATGCAACAAAACAACATAAGTCTGGCGAAACAGCGACGAATGGACGTGCTGCTACCCGACCGAAATGAGGATGCCGACTGTCACGTAATTGCGCAACAAAAACGAAACGACGGTATGCCGGTGATACAAAATGTTCAAGGCGCGGCTCAACCTGGACGAACTGATTCCACTATACACCTCACTGACTCAATTACACTTAGTGTTCGACAACCAGGTGAGTTGATTAAACAAAAATTCACTTAAAAATATCGAAAATCTACCAACAAATTCTTTATAAATCAACAAAAATTAAAATAATATGAAAAAGTACAGAAATCTTGTAGAAAAACATCAAAATACTAAGAAACCACTTTTAATATTATTGAACAGCGCCATCTACTTTAAAAGATCAAACATACACAGTTTTGCTTAAAGTTGTCGTTATTCAGCAACATTGATAGTTTTTTTCTTAAAAAACATTAGTTATCCTTGTCTTACTACACAAGTTAAAAAGAGACAATTTATTTTTAGAAAAGGTTATTTTTTATCATTTTCCGCAAATTTGATAGCCGAGGTAAAAGAAAATCTTTTTTATTAACACAAAGGTTCCGCTCCAGCTCAAGTGCAGAACAACACAGCTCCACCTAAGAAACCGGACGCGTCGGCCGTGGCGAACGTGCTGGCCGCACGTGGCATCACCGTCACGCCTGCGGCAAACAAAAACAAAAACGCGACTCAGGAGCAGCAGAAGCAGACAGCTCAGTTGCAGAGGGCGCCACCGCCCTCGGTGTCTTCCCTCAACTTGAATTCGGCAATCTCAATTATCCCGGCGAGCCAGCAACGAAAACAGCAGGAACAGCAGAGCCAGTTTGCAGTGCCGCAAAACGCGCAGAAAAAATCCGCGACGAACGATGTGGAGCGACCGCCGCGCCCTCCCACGGTCGATTTGACCCAGGATGGACCGCCTCCGACGCCACTTGTTAGAAGAGGACGTCCACCTAGGTAAAAAAAATGAGAATAGATGGAGCTGTTTTTATGTAAATGGTCCTATTTTGATGGAAATGGTGAGGTTTACAGATAGATAGCATTATTTTCATGTAGATGGCGCTATTTTACGTATAGATGGCGCCATTATACATTGAATAAATAAATTAGAACGATTTCTGATAAAAAAATATTGTTTATAAATTTAAAAACTTGTTTACAACGAATGACTCCTTTAATGCTAAAAAATGCTAGCTGTAAGATTTACTTTTTTAATATATATACACACTGCCAATTAAAGCGTGCTTTTTGCATATTTATAATATATGTAATAATTTTTGTATAAACTATCAGCTTTTAAATCTTTTATTAAAGTTTTCCCATTTTATTTTTTCACTAAATATTATACGTAATTTTTTATTTTATTCTATTTTAATCTATTTTAATTGTCAATTCCTATCAAAATCTATGCATTGTAATATGTAAAAGTGTATATACTAGTTATAATATTTCCTAACGCTTGGCACCACTGAGGATTAAAATCGCGAATTAAAATGACGTTATTTTTATGTAGATAACGCTATTTTACATCTAGATGGCGCTGTTATCTTGCAAATAGCGCTATTTCCAAAAAATGTATTTAAACATTAAAAAAACATTTTCTAAACAAATGTATTTATTTCCAGTTATCTTTCTAGGTCATTGTTAGTCTGCCAAGTGTGTGACAAGAGATTCCAAACCCAAGAACTGTTAACTCTCCACATGCAAACCCACAGAACAACTAATAAATTAATTCACAAGTACGTGTTTTTTATTATACCTTTTTTGAACATATTTTTTACTTTAGTTAACAATTAAAAATAATCTTTTCTTTTTTTAGATGTAACTTGTGTGGAGCTCAATACCCGAATCTGTCAGCACTGACAAATCACAAACACACTTACCACAAAGAGGTCGACCAGGTGATGCAGAACGGCGCAATTGAACTGGCGATTCCAGTTGTTGACCTGAAATCGCCCCACGTAATTGGTCGTCTCAACAACCTCGGCATCCACAGCTACATTCCCCTCTCACAGCTGAGTTCCCAAGCGGGAGGATATTTTGGTTTACCAATTGTCAACGTAGAGGGCGCTCGCAACCCAAACACGTGCAATCTCGGGGCACTCGGGGCCATGTCCATCCTGAGCCTCGGACCCCTCAAACATTTGTCCAACAGATAGCCATAAAATTGTTAACAATTAATTTTATGACTTAGTTTTTTAAAAAACACAAAATTAGAGCTACTGTTGATCAAAAAGCTTTCTTAATTTTATTTTAGTTCTAAATACAACGAATTTCGTTAGATTTGCAGTCAATTGCAGCATGTTCCTAAGCAAATGTTAACCGACGTTTTTTATATTGTGCCAGGATGGTTCAAATCAAAAGATGAAATGACGTTGGATAATGTGCGATTTTCGTCATCTCATTCATAATTATTATTTATTGTCGCTTGTCATTATAAGAAAAAAAATTTGACTGCAAAGAAAGTTGAGTTCTTGGTGCGAATTTCAGTAATCTTATATTTACTCTGTAAATAGTTGTATTATATCGTAAATTAAAAAAAAAAAGAAGTTTATATGAAATGAGAATAATTTTTGTTTTTGTTCAAAAAATTAGATTTACATTTAGGGAATTTTGATTTTCTGCGTGGCATTTTTTTTGTATTTACAGTATTGATAAACACAATAAATTCAAAGTCTGAAATCTGCAGTGAAATTAATAGTTTGGTTTTATGATGTCATATGTATATATATATATACATATATCGTCTATACAAGTAAAATAGAATAACTATTTTTGAAGAAAGAAAATAACACATTTTAGTAGCGAATGTACGTGTATTTACGCAGCTTTTGCAATACTAATTTTTGCATCAAATTTAAATAACTTTATTTTTGTAAGTTGAGTTTTATGTTTTGATATGTATGTATGAAAATTTAAATTTGTAAATACGTTTCGTTCGCTACTTACATAGAGTTTCATAAAATCAAATTTCAATTCGTGCAAGAGTATAAATTTTATCTAAATATCTTATAAAATATTAAATATAAAAAAAATATTGATAAATACATATATTATTGAATATATATAACGAATATATATGTATATTGTAGAATTTGTCGTGCATCAATATATTTTATCAGATATTTAGTTTCAGAAATGTAATTTTCTTTTCAATTTTAATGCAGATTTTTTATATATATTATAGCGTATAATCTATAAGAGTAAGATTGAAAAAAAACATTGAAATGAAAAGTGTAAATATCAATGAAAGGTGCATATAAAAATGTGTTTTTTCAATAACGTCTAATTGCAATCGCAGTATGTGCATAAATGTATTTTTATAAACCGTTAAAATATGAACCTTAATTATTTTTAATTTGTGTAAACCTTTTCTTTACAAAGAAATAAATTAATTACAATCATAATCCCTTTTTTTATTATTTTATGAAATTCAAATTTCCCGCCAATTACTTTCCAAATTAACTTCGTAAAATAAAAATATTTCAATTGATGACAAATTAATTTTTCAAAAGGTCAGTTTTATTTTATTTATTTATTTATTTATATTTTTTTTTGCTGAAAAAATATAAAAGACCTTAACCTAACCTCAAAATTGACACATGATGTATCGTCTGCTCGTGACCTTCACATTGTTTTTACATTTAAAATAGAGGTCAAAACAAGTAGACATAAATTTGTATACGAAAGCATCATTGTTTCTGGTAAATAAAGCTTAAAAATTGCTCAACTATAACCTCAAATTGGAGCTGATTAAGGTCGCAATTGAAAACAAACTTTTATGCATGCTTTTTTTATGCAACAGTTTGTTAAAACCCAGCCGCTAAAAATCAACAATAACAAAAATGCCTAACCTTACATATATCAAGACATTTATCACGAAGAAGAAAAAAAAACAACTGAGATCAATTAATTGCAATTTTTATTTCTAGATGAGATTTCTATAATTATCCCTCTGTTATCGCTAATCATTGTTTCAGTTCGATCTTAACTCGACCTCAAAATCTTTGTGCGTGAGTTTGTATATTTGAAAAAACTTTAATATATAATACTTAATATATAAATATAGTTCAACTTATATATCCAAATTAACTCTCATATTTTATTGTCTAAATTAATATTTTTAATTTGTTTAAACAAATTATTTATTATGTAACAGCTAAAATAAAAAGTTTTTTATAAAAAAAGTAAAATTTTTTAAAGCATGCTGAGAGTTTTATGAAAAAAAATTTTGGTACATTTTTTGTAGGTAAAAATCGATTAGTAATTTTTGTACACAAATATAAAAAAATGGCATCCATTATAAATCGCATGCAGAATCTGTTGCAAACTCTTCTGGGTTTTTTATATCAAATCGCTAAACCATCTTTACTTTGGATCAAACGTTCATCTGTAAGTTTCATATATTTTTTAGTACATTTTCAATTTTTATAACTAACAAAAGCTTTGTTGACTTTAAAATTACAAAAAAGTAACTTACACGCTATTTTGAAAATTTAATACATCTTAACGGAAAATACAAAATTTAAACTCAATAACATTTTAACTGTCAAATTCAAATTGAGAATGTAAACAAAAATATTATTTTCTTTTTTTAATGTATATTAAAAGTAATTTTTCTATTTGAATTTGACTGTTGAACATTTTTTTTGGGTAGTGGTATGGAATGCCCCATATGTAAAAAAACTTTACATATATCTCATGACTATGAAACTCAATGTCTAAAAGTCAAATTTGATCCAGCATCATTGTTTCTGCTCGTGGAGCAAAACTCCGAGCAATGTAATACTAGCACGCTCGGTAGCACCACATTGTCTGCGTATTTTATATTAAGACGACCATCAACCGGACCCTTGTTTGTCTTAAACGTTTTTCTCTTGTGATTACACCGCTTTTGCTTCGCTTTTTAATTATAAACAAAAAATGGTAAACTTTTTCATTAAAATTGCTGCAGAAGGTGCAAATTTAAATTTTTTTCTTTTTTTTTTTAGTGGAATACAAACATGGATAACTTGAGTTCACCAATTCAGATGGAAAACGACCAAGTGAGGGTTTTGACTTTGAACAAGGGGGAACACCAGGATGGTATTTTGTACAGACTCAAAAAAGGTACAAATCAAAATGACTTTCTTTTTTCTCAATTTTTAAAATATTTTTGTTTCTTTTTAGAGTGGCTAATTGAATTTAAATTGGGTCCTTCATTGCTGGGAAAACATGTCGACGTTTTTGTTAATCATCCGATGTCAAAGGATTTGCCATTTGAACGAAACACTTATTATCAGTTGAAGTGGCAAAACGATACAGCGTCCTTGACGGTTTTTTTGAGTGGCTCTTTTCATTATTACATCACAGATCCCAAGTAATACTAGTTTAGCAATATTTCAAAGTTATTTATATAATTTAAAAATTTGTCATTTTCCACACATTCCTTTATATTTAATACAGAAATTAATAAATTGTAATTTAAAAAAATCATTCAGTATTTCTGTGAATAATTTGTTTGATTGACAATTTTCGGAAATGTTAATTATGTAATTTTAATTATATTTTTGAGTACTTTTTTATTATTAAAAATGGTTTTTATGTGTGAATATCTAATTTTTATAATGAAAATCAATGTTTGAAATAAAAAAAAATGTTAATAATACTCAATTTAGATAATTTTATAACTATATCGTACAATTAATTAATTTATAACTACATCTTAAAATTCAGTTTATGTCAAAACAGTTCGATGAAAAGTTTTGTTATTGTTTTAAAGGCTCATAAAATTTAATAAAGTTAATAATAAAAATTTTTTATTTAAAATTAAAATTCATTTAAAAAATTATGTATTTTTTATTCACAGTTCTACTGATAAAACCAAGGCAATTGCTTCAGGCTACCTTTTGGTGGATCCCGAAATGAAAATTGGAAATAAAGATCTTCCTTTGGACTGTATTCAGTGTCAGACAGTCTTAGCTAAGTGTCTGGGCACTTTTCCCACTTGGGAGGAAAAGTTGCTTGTGGCTCGAAATTCTGGTTACAATTTGGTTCACTTTACTCCAATCCAAGTAAAAACAAAATTCATTTTAACTCAGCTTTATTTGGTTTGAAAAATTTAAAAAATTGTCTTTTTTTGTTTAGCTATTAGGAGCATCTAGATCTTCGTACAGTCTCAGTGACCAGCTAAAACTGAATCCCTCGTTCGACTCAGGAGACCGGAAAACTACTTTTGAGGACGTTGAAAATTTGGTTAAAAAAATGAGAAACGAATGGAATGTCTGTATTGAATCTTGAAAAAGAACTTTTAAATGTTGAGTTGAATTTGAACAAATACATTTTGATTTTAGATGCTGAGCATATGTGACATAGTTTTGAACCACACAGCTAACGAGAGTCCATTTTTGTTAACAAACCCAGAGTGTACTTTCAACTGTCTAAATTGTCCACATTTAAGACCTGCTTATATTTTGGACGCAACTTTGTTTGAACTCACGGTTCAGGTTGCTGCAGGCCAGTGGGAAATGAAGGGGATTCCTACAGTTGTTGAAACAGAAGATCATATTAATGTAATAAAATCCAAATTCTGTGGCGACACGCCATAACCAGTTAACTGAAAAAAACATGATTTCGAGATATTACCGTTTAAAATTGGCGAACTTTTTTCTTCAAAAATTTAATTGTAATCAGAATTTCGCATAAAATACGTTATATACATTTAAAATATATGAAAAAATTCTTATATTTACATGTCGAAATTAATGATGACAAATCATGTTAGTTAACTGAATATGGCGTGTACTTGTCAGTTAACTGGTTAGGTTTTTATGTTGTTACGCAGATGAGAATGAATTAATTCAAAATATTTCACTGCTACATTAAAATGGGGCTTGAAAAAAACATTTTTGTCAGATTAACTCATTTTTTAATTTTTCGTCACTTAACCGATTATAGCTCGTCGCCACAGAATTTAGAAAACAAGAAAGATTTCTTAAATTAAGTATTAATTCTAAGTTATGTTCAATAAATTTATTAACTACTTTTTTTAGTTGATTTTTTTTTTAAAAACTTTGATTTTTTAGGCAATTCGATATGCAATGCACTCGTACTTCCTGCCACTCGTTAAAATTCACGAATTATTTATCATTGACATTAACGAAACAATCGCAGATTTTTTAAACATGGCTCGCAATCAAATACCAAAGGAAGCTGCTCAGCCGGAAAAAGCGGAAATTAAAATTAAACAGGACCCACTTTTCAGGCGTCTCAAATCCACAATTGATATGAAACTTGCCATGAAATTGTACAATACTTACAGGTAAAGTTGTTATTCAAAGGTAAAAATATTATTTATTCAAAATTTATCTTTTACTGTAGAACTGACTGTTTTGACGAGGAAACACGACTGAAAAGATGTGCTGAGGATTTGAGAAACAAACTGCAAGAGTTGAACAACGCGATAAGCAACGAAATTCAAAATCATTTGAATGCTGCTGTGGAAAATTCTATATCTGGAATTAGATATTTTCGAGTACAGTCCGATGGACCAAAATTGAAGGAAATTAATGCGAGAAATCCTCTGGTTCCAAGGTTTTTTTTTATTAAACTAAAAATTAAAAATTCAACTTGAAACAAATTTATTAGATTAAGAAATTAAAACTTAAATTGAAAACTAATTAAATAAACTACACATTTAAAAATAAAAATAAAATAAAAATTAAAAAAGAACTTTTTTCAGATATTTCACTGATTTTGGAGCACCACAATCTTTGGCTGAGCGAGAAACTGCAATGTTTTCAGATTCGGGATGTTATTTGATGGCCCATAATGGTTGGGTCATGAATGGGGACCCACTGAAAAATTTCGCAGACCCTGACTCGAATGTTTATTTGCGTCGAGAACTTATTGCCTGGGGAGACAGTGTCAAATTACGGTAAAACAAAAAAAAAAAAAAATATATAAAATCAAATAAAAAAAAAAAAATTATTTTAGGTATGGGGATAAACCTGAGGACTGTCCATTTTTGTGGCAACGAATGAAAACTTATGTCGAACAAACTGCCCGAATTTTTGACGGAATTCGTTTGGACAATTGTCACTCGACTCCGATTCCAGTAGCTGAGGTAATTTTTTCTCAAATCAAGACAAAATATAATATATTAATTTTGTTTTTTTTAGTATCTGCTGGACGCTGCTAGAAAAGTTCGACCAGATTTATACGTCGCTGCAGAACTCTTCACAAATTCAGATCAGAAAGACAATATTTTTGTGAATCGTTTAGGAATTACTTCTCTTATAAGAGGTAATATAAAATAAAAATGTAAAAAGAATGATTTCATTTTTGAATGAATTTTTTTCTATTTTTTTAGAGGCAATGTCTGCATGGGACAGTCACGAGGAGGGCAGACTCGTGTATCGTTATGGAGGTGAACCAGTCGGAGCATTTTTGCAGCCGAAAAATCGTCCTATGGTTCCTAGTATCGCGCATGCTCTGTTTTTGGATTTGACTCATGATAATCCGAGTCCTGTTGAAAAGAGAAGTGTTTTTGATCTTCTGCCCAGTTCGGCACTGGTGTCCATGGCTTGCTGTGCCAGTGGTAGTAATCGTGGTTATGACGAACTTGTTCCTCATCATGTAATTAATTTATTGACAAGTTTTATTTTAAAATTGTACATTCCTAGTTTTAAATTATAAGTTTCCAATTTATACTTTAAAAGTTCGATTTTTAAACTAAGTTTTAAATTTTTGGTTTAAGTTATAAGTTTAATATTAAAGTTTTAAATGTTAACTTTTAGATTTCTGGTTTTAAATTTTAAGTTTTAATTTTTTTTAATTTCTTAGATACATGTTGTGGACGAAGAACGAGAGTACACTTCCTGGACTGAAAAAGACACCGATTCTGTAAAATATGTCTGTTCGAAAAGCGGAATGATCTCTGCAAAAAATGCCCTAAATAATTTACATCTCTGGCTGGGGAAAAACAAATTTTCTCAGGCAAATAAAATTAACTTTCAATGTAAACATTTTAATTAAATTTTGTTATTATTGCTATTTCTATTTTTAGGTTTTTGTCGACCAAATGGATACTGATGTCGTAGCTGTAACACGACACTCAGCCCTGACGCATGAAAGCGTAGTTCTGGTAGCCTTCACGGCCTTCAGACATCCAGACCCCAATGCTAAAGATTTAAGAAGACATTTAAGACCTTTGAAAGTTGAAGGTGTTGTTGAAGAAATCATTCTTGAGGCTCGTCTTTCAAAGTAAATTGTTTACTTTGTTAAATTTTAATTTTTTTTTGTTACTTTTTGACATTTTTTAATTATATTTTTTGACTTTTTAAATTACTTTTATAAAATTTTCAGATCTGGATCATGTCCTTTCGATTATCCTAAAACTTATGAAAAAGATGAAAATTACATTAACGGACTTTCTGAGTACAAAGTTGACCTAAAAGAGCACATTCAAATTTGTGATTCATCAATTTTGGAAAAAGTTGATTCAGGCGATCCAAAAATCACCCAATTGAATTTCATTAATTTTCAGCCAGGCTCTGTTGTGGCCATTCGGTACATTTTTATCATTTACACACAAAGATAATTGTTTATCAACTTTTAAGATTATTTATTTTTGCCCAGTGTTTCTCTTCATGCAAACATTAAACCTGCACTCTCGAAGCTGCACGAGACTATTCTGACTCTGACGTCAACGGGGAGTTCAGAATTAAGAGTGATCGCGTCTCGATTGGACCTGGACAGTTTTAATAAAGTGCTGTTCAGGTGTGACCAAGAAGAACGTGATGAAACTTGGAACAAATTTGGGGTTTATGATGTTCCTAATTATGGAGCTCTGGTTTATGCAGGTTTACAAGGTAAATTTTGATATAAAATGTTAAATTGAACGTTTCAAAAAATAAAAAAACTTTTTAGGTATTATATCCCCCTTGGCTAACATTCGACCGAATAATGATCTGGGTCATCCGATTTGTGCCAATCTTCGGGAAGGAAACTGGTTAATTGGTACGAAAAAAGACAAATATTATTTTTAATGAGTAGTTTACAACATTATTTTTCCTTTTAATTTAGATTATACATGGCAACGACTTAAAGAGGACGAAGGAACTAAAGCTTTAGGCGAATGGATCGAACAAGCTACTGAACCTTTTAAAATGATTCCTCGTTATTTGGTTCCAAGCTATTTCGACGTGATTATTGTTAATATTTATACAACTTTGTTGGATCAGTGTTTCAACTTGATGTCTCCGTAAGATTTTGTTGTTTTTTCTAAAATAATTTAAAAACTATCTTTTACAAATAAAATTGTATTTTACATTTGAGGGGGTTAAAAGCAAAACGCGTA